>JAWQFJ010029903.1:17500-22500 GCA_034096865.1 Theodoxus fluviatilis | reverse complement strand
ACGGCGTTGAAGAGGACTGGGGAGAAGAAAAAAAAGACCACTTGATAGTTCCGCAGCCATCATGGAAATAGCGCATGCGCAGTACGCACTGACCCGCTCCGCGTGTAAACAAAGGATCTCTGTGCGTGAATGAGCACGTATTCGGAGAACATTTAAGATGTACCTACGTCTCTGTGTGACTGCGTTTGTATTAGTTCAACGTTTACGACGTGCCTAAACACAACACAAAACAATTTTTTTACAGGAACTTCCCTTCCATCCGTCCAAACTATAAAGACCGCACAATAATCAAACTCTGAGCCATACAGTGCGAGGTGTGCGATCTGAACGACCTTGACCCATGCAGCTGCGATTATGGACTGCGTTGTTGAGCGTGAGCAAGGAGAGCAATGAGGGTACATACGACCAATTTGTTGCAAGATGATAGAAAGGTTGCGTTCGGTAAATCGTGATTTAAACAATTTCTTTTTCAAATTTAAATAATGTATAGGTTGTATGATTTTTTTAAAATATCACCATGCTGCGTAGTCGAATGTCTCACTTTGTCATTTTGCGTTTGGTAAATCGTGAATCTGTTGTGTTTTTCTTTTTCTTTGCTGGATGTTCAGATGGTAGCAAAAGTTCCCCGGGCTTGTAAAACTAGCTCTCCTTGGCAGTGAGGGATGACCGATCTTGTAAAACTAGCTCTCGCTCGCTTGGCTGTGAGGGATGACCGATCTTGTAAAACTCGCTCTCGCTCGCTTGGCAGCGAGGGATGACCGATCTTGTAAAACTAGCTCTCCTTGGCAGTGAGGGACTTGACTGATCTTGTAAAACTAGCTCTCCTTGGCAGTGAAGAACTTGACCGATCTTGTAAAACTAGCTCTCCTTGGCAGTGAGGGACTTGACCGATCTTGTAAAACTAGCTCTCGCTCGCTTGGCAGCGAGGGATGACCGATCTTGTAAAACTAGCTCTCCTTGGCAGTGAGGGACTTGACTGATCTTGTAAAACTAGCTCTCGCTCGCTTGGCAGCGAGGGATGACCGATCTTGTAAAACTAGCTCTCCTTGGCAGTGAGGGACTTGACTGATCTTGTAAAACTAGCTCTCCTTGGCAGTGAAGAACTTGACCGATCTTGTAAAACTAGCTCTCCTTGGCAGTGAGGGACTTGACCGATCTTGTAAAACTAGCTCTCGCTCGCTTGGCAGCGAGGGATGACCGATCTTGTAAAACTAGCTCTCCTTGGCAGTGAGGGACTTGACTGATCTTGTAAAACTAGCTCTCGCTCGCTTGGCAGCGAGGGATGACCGATCTTGTAAAACTAGCTCTCCTTGGCAGTGAGGGACTTGACTGATCTTGTAAAACTAGCTCTCGCTCGCTTGGCAGCGAGGGATGACCGATCTTGTAAAACTAGCTCTCCTTGGCAGTGAGGGACTTGACTGATCTTGTAAAACTAGCTCTCGCTCGCTTGGCAGTGAGGGATGACCGATCTTGTAAAACTAGCTCTCGCTCGCTTGGCAGTGAAGAACTTGACCGATCTTGTAAAACTAGCTCTCGCTCGCTTGGCAGTGAGGGACTTGACCGATCTTGTAAAACTAGCTCTCGCTCGCTTGGCAGTGAGGGACTTGACCGATCTTGTAAAACTAGCTCTCGCTCGCTTGGCAGTGAGGGATGACCGATCTTGTAAAACTAGCTCTCGCTCGCTTGGCAGTGAAGAACTTGACCGATCTTGTAAATCTAGCTCTCGCTCGCTTGGCAGTGAGAGACTTGACCGATCTTGTAAAACTAGCTCTCGCTCGCTTGGCAGTGAGGGACTTGACCGATCTTGTAAAACTAGCTCTCGCTCGCTTGGCAGCGAGGGACTTGACCGATCTTGTAAAACAAGCTCTCGCTCGCTTGGCAGTGAGGGACTTGACCGATCTTGTAAAACTAGCTCTCGCTCGCTTGGCAGTGAGAGACTTGACCGATCTTGTAAAACTAGCTCTCGCTCGCTTGGCAGCGAGGGACTTGACCGATCTTGTAAAACAAGCTCTCGCTCGCTTGGCAGTGAGGGATGACCGATCTTGTAAAACTAGCTCTCGCTCGCTTGGCAGTGACTTGACCGATCTTGTAAAACTAGCTCTCGCTCGCTTGGTAGTGGGGGACTTGACCGATCTTGTAAAACTAGCTCTCCTTGGCAGCGAGGGACTTGACCGATCTTGTAAAACTAGCTCTCGCTCGCTTGGCAGCGAGGGACTTGACCGATCTTGTAAAACTAGCTCTCGCTCGCTTGGTAGTGAGGGATGACCGATCTTGTAAAACTAGCTCTCGCTCGCTTGGCAGTGAGGGACGGGACCGATCTTGTAAAACTAGCTCTCCTTGGCAGTGAGAGACTTGACCGATCTTGTAAAACTAGCTCTCCTTGGCAGTGAGGGACTTGACCGATCTTGTAAAACTAGCTCTCGCTCGCTTGGCAGTGAGGGACTTGACCGATCTTGTAAAACTAGCTCTCCTTGGCAGTGAGGGACTTGACCGATCTTGTAAAACTAGCTCTCGCTCGCTTGGCAGTGAGGGACGGGACCGATCTTGTAAAACTAGCTCTCCTTGGCAGTGAGGGACTTGACCGATCTTGTAAAACTAGCTCTCCTTGGCAGTGAGGGACTTGACCGATCTTGTAAAACTAGCTCTCGCTCGCTTGGCAGTGAGGGACTTGACCGATCTTGTAAAACTAGCTCTCCTTGGCAGTGAGGGACTTGACCGATCTTGTAAAACTAGCTCTCCTTGGCAGTGAGGGACTTGACCGATCTTGTAAAACTAGCTCTCGCTCGCTTGGCAGTGAGGGATGACCGATCTTGTAAAACTAGCTCTCGCTCGCTTGGCAGTGAAGAACTTGACCGATCTTGTAAAACTAGCTCTCGCTCGCTTGGCAGTGAGGGACTTGACCGATCTTGTAAAACTAGCTCTCGCTCGCTTGGCAGTGAGGGACTTGACCGATCTTGTAAAACTAGCTCTCGCTCGCTTGGCAGTGAGGGATGACCGATCTTGTAAAACTAGCTCTCGCTCGCTTGGCAGTGAAGAACTTGACCGATCTTGTAAATCTAGCTCTCGCTCGCTTGGCAGTGAGAGACTTGACCGATCTTGTAAAACTAGCTCTCGCTCGCTTGGCAGTGAGGGACTTGACCGATCTTGTAAAACTAGCTCTCGCTCGCTTGGCAGCGAGGGACTTGACCGATCTTGTAAAACAAGCTCTCGCTCGCTTGGCAGTGAGGGACTTGACCGATCTTGTAAAACTAGCTCTCGCTCGCTTGGCAGTGAGAGACTTGACCGATCTTGTAAAACTAGCTCTCGCTCGCTTGGCAGCGAGGGACTTGACCGATCTTGTAAAACAAGCTCTCGCTCGCTTGGCAGTGAGGGATGACCGATCTTGTAAAACTAGCTCTCGCTCGCTTGGCAGTGACTTGACCGATCTTGTAAAACTAGCTCTCGCTCGCTTGGTAGTGGGGGACTTGACCGATCTTGTAAAACTAGCTCTCCTTGGCAGCGAGGGACTTGACCGATCTTGTAAAACTAGCTCTCGCTCGCTTGGCAGCGAGGGACTTGACCGATCTTGTAAAACTAGCTCTCGCTCGCTTGGTAGTGAGGGATGACCGATCTTGTAAAACTAGCTCTCGCTCGCTTGGCAGTGAGGGACGGGACCGATCTTGTAAAACTAGCTCTCCTTGGCAGTGAGAGACTTGACCGATCTTGTAAAACTAGCTCTCCTTGGCAGTGAGGGACTTGACCGATCTTGTAAAACTAGCTCTCGCTCGCTTGGCAGTGAGGGACTTGACCGATCTTGTAAAACTAGCTCTCCTTGGCAGTGAGGGACTTGACCGATCTTGTAAAACTAGCTCTCGCTCGCTTGGCAGTGAGGGACGGGACCGATCTTGTAAAACTAGCTCTCCTTGGCAGTGAGGGACTTGACCGATCTTGTAAAACTAGCTCTCCTTGGCAGTGAGGGACTTGACCGATCTTGTAAAACTAGCTCTCGCTCGCTTGGCAGTGAGGGACTTGACCGATCTTGTAAAACTAGCTCTCCTTGGCAGTGAGGGACTTGACCGATCTTGTAAAACTAGCTCTCCTTGGCAGTGAGGGACTTGACCGATCTTGTAAAACTAGCTCTCGCTCGCTTGGCAGTGAGGGACTTGACTGATTTTGTAAAACTAGCTCTCGCTCGCTTGGCAGCGAGGGATGACGATCTTGTAAAACTAGCTCTCCTTGGCAGTGAGAGACTTGACCGATCTTGTAAAACTAGCTCTCGCTCGCTTGGTAGTGAGGGATGACCGATCTTGTAAAACTAGCTCTCGCTCGCTTGGCAGCGAGGGACTTGACCAATCTTGTAAAACTAGCTCTCCTTGGCAGTGAGGGACTTGACCGATCTTGTAAAACTAGCTCTCCTTGGCAGTGAGGGACTTGACCGATCTTGTAAAACTAGCTCTCCTTGGCAGTGAGGGACGACCGATCTTGTAAAACTAGCTCTCGCTCGCTTGGCAGTGAGGGATGACCGCTCTTGTAAAACTAGCTCTCCTTGGCAGTGAGGGACTTGACTGATCTTGCAAAACTAGCTCTCCTTGGCAGTGAGGGACTTGACCGATCTTGTAAAACTAGCTCTCGCTCGCTTGGCAGTGAGGGATGACCGATCTTGTAAAACTAGCTCTCGCTCGCTTGGCAGTGAGGGACGACCGATCTTATAGATTGGTTTATAGACGGCCTGGTGTTTACATATACTAGGTCACTCGAGGAGTTTACCCATTTCTCGGTCGAAACCGTAATCGAGTTCACGTCAACTCTTGATATGGCCCATTAAAAAAATTGAAGTATGTTTAACAAGCACTGAATGGATTACCGAATAGAAGTTCACAGTCGGCTTCATCAATTGAAGCCGCTGATGTCATCAAAACATGTTTTAGATCAACAATGTCACCTAATCAGTGCATATTCCACTTTCGTAGCGCAGATCCGAATCGTGGCGAAATCCGTGACTTTCGCAAATAGCAGCCCTC
>JAWQFJ010029903.1:10000-15000 GCA_034096865.1 Theodoxus fluviatilis | reverse complement strand
ACCAGTCTGCCTACTTACCTACTTGTTTACCTACATATCTATCTACCTGCCTACCTACTTACCTACCTGTCTATCTACACACCTATGTACCTGCGTACCTACTTACCTACCTGCCGTCTACATACTTACCTACCTACCTGTCTACCTATTTACCTACCTGTCTATCTACATACATATGTACCTGCCTACCTTCTTACTTACCTGCCGTCTACATATTCACCTACCTACCTGTCTACCTACTTACCTATCTCAACCCCGTACATGCTCTTTCATACATGATTCCCCATTATCGCCCCCCCCCCCAATATTCCCCCTACCCTTCCTTCTTACATCTATGCCCTATATCTAACACCCCCTTCCCTTCCCGGCGACCCCCCCCCCCTACCCCTCAAGGTCATCCCCTCCACTCATCCAAACAACATCTTTCCAGTTAGCTAAACATCTTCCCAGTTAGCCAAACTACATCTTCCCAGTTAGCTCACAGTTTTCTCTTCCCTGCGGCAGGTTTGAGTGGTCCGAGCCTGGCGCCGATGAACTCTGCAGATCTGCTCCAGGGAGTATACTGGAGAGGCAAATCTTGGACGCTGCTGCAGCTCTGATTTTGTCATCAATTCCTTCAGTTCCTCGCTCCATAAAGCACGCGCCTCTCCAAATTGCCGCCATAAAATATGGAGATAAAAGATTGAGCCTCTCGCCGACGGCTGGCAGGAGGTTTTTGAAGTTAGGCAGGGAGAGGGGTGGGGGGTGGGGAGGGAAGGGGGGCGAGGGGGGGGGAGGGGGGGGGAGGGGGAGGGAGTGTAAATAGGGGAAAAGTGCAGATAAATGATGGGGTAAAAAAGGAGCGTGGGGTGGGGGAGGGGGTGGGGTTGGGGGTGGGGATGGAGGGGGGCAGGGGGAGTGGGGAGGTCAGGAGGGGGGAGGGGGAGGGAAAGGGTAGAAAGGAAGGAAGATCGGATGGGTTGAGGGAGAGGTGAGAGGGGGAGAAACAGAGGTTGAAAGGGTGGGTGGATGGATCTGTACTGCGTGTGAATGAGTGAGAAGGAAAGATGAAAGTAGGTAGGAAAGAGGGACATGAATGAGACGATTAAGAGGATTCGACTCCCATCCCCACCCCGACCCCTACCACCCATCTCCCTTTCCAATCGTCCCCTTCCTCCCTCATTTGCATATGCATGTACATAATTATTCATATACATTGGCATCCTCAAATATCCATGTATACATGCACACGACACGTATAAACTAAGTAATGTTCGAACACACAGGAACAGACCCACTCACGCATGAAAATACACGTATAAACGTACGCGGTTCAGTTCAGTTCAGTTCAGCCTCTTAACCCTGAGATGGGTTGTTGTGGCACCACTGATGACTTTCGGACAATCTTCCTCCATCGAACTCTATCCTATGTGGCTCGCTGTGAGTCAGCAAAGGTCAAGCCTGTCAACTCTTTGATGTTGTCTTCCCACCTCTTTCTCTGCCTGCCTCTCCTTCTCCCACCGGCTACGGTACCTTGCAGGATGGTCTTGGCCAGCCCACTGCCTCTTGACACGTGACCGTACCACTTCAGCTTTCTGCTTTTTACGATTGAGAGCAGGTCTTCGTACTGTCCAAATGGTCTCCTGATCCTGTTGCTGACTTCCTCATTCGTGACATGGTCTTTATATGAGATGTTCAGAATCTTGCGGTAGCATCTCATTTCCAGGGCTTGTATCCGTCTCTGTAGTTCACATGTGAGTGTCCAGGACTCGCATGAGTACAAGAATACGGAGATGGCCAGCGTGCGCATGAGCCTGATTTTTTACGCGAGAGTGATATTTCTGTCACGCCATATTGGCTTCAACTTTGCCACGGCTGCTGTTATTTGTGCTATTCTGGACAGTATCTCTGGTTTGGACCCTTCATCAGTCACAATAGACCCCAGGTATTTGAAGTTGTTCACAGCTTCCAGTTTTTGGCCCTTCACTTTGATTTCCATTTTGAAGCCCCGAGGATTGTTCGTCATCACCTTGATCTTCTCGGCGCTGATCTCCATGCCATATGCCTGTGAGGTCGTGTCCAGGTGCTCAACAAGACTAGCCAGCTCCTCTTCACTGCCTGCTAATCCACCAATGTCATCAGCAAAACGTAAGTTGGTGATCTTTCTGCCACATATGCTGGTTTATCCTTCGTGGTCTGCTAGGGCATCAGTCATTATCATTATCAGTCATGATGCCCTCACAAATATCTGCAATAAGATCTGGCAGACGGGAGATTGGCCAACCCCGTGGATACAGTCCCTAGTGATTACATTGCCCAAGAAAGGCAACCTGCAAATGTGCCAGAACTACCGCACGATCAGCCTCATCAGCCATCCCAGCAAGGTCATGCTGAAAGTACTGCTGAACAGATTAAAACCTCAAGAATATCATTGCTGAAGAGCAGGCAGGTTTCAGACCAGGTAGGAGCACCACCGAGCAGGTCTTCAATCTGAGAGTCCTGTGTGAGAAACATCTACAACACCAACAAGATCTGTACCATGTCTTTATAGACTTTAAGAAAGCATTTGACAGAGTCTATCATGCTGCGCTGTGGGCCACAATGAAAAGCTACAACATCAGCTCCAAGATCATGAAAGTCGTCGAACATCTCTATGACAGAGCGACCGGCGCAGTCCTGTTCAATTTTATCATAGGCGAATGGTTCAGGACAACGGTCGGAGTCAGACAGGGCTGTCTACTCTCCCCCACACTCTTCAACCTCTTCCTCGAAAGGATAATGACGCGCATACAGAGAAGCAAATTCACACACATACCTACACACGCGCGCGCGTTCATGTAAGTATGAATTCAAACACACCCACACTGCTTCACAAGATCCACATCTACACACAAATGCTCATAGGCCATTTTAGACAAGAGCAGATGAGAGAGAGAGAGAGAGAGAGAGAGAGAGAGAGAGAGAGAGAAAGAGGCAGACAGACAGACAGACAGACAGGCAGACAGACACACAAACAGACACATAGACAGACAGACAGACACACAGACACACAGACAGACAGACAGACAGACAGACAGACAGACAAATACACAGACAGACAGACAGACAGACAGACAGACAGACAGACAGACAGACAGACAGACAGACACACAGACAAACACACAGACAGACACACAGACAGACAGACAGACAGACCGACAGACAGACACACAGACACACAGACAGACAGACAGACAAACAGACAGACAGACAGACAGACAGACAGACAGACAGACAGACAGACAGACAGACAGACAGACAGACATACAGACAGACAGACAGACAGACAGACATACAGACAGACAGAAAGACAGACAGAGAGAGAGAGAGGGAGGGAGAGAGAGAGAGAGAGAGAGAGAGAGAGAGAGAGAGAGAGAGAGAGAGTTTGATATAAAACTGATCATACGCTCCCTCCGGGTGAAATTTAAAAAATCTACTTCACAAAACGGCAATACAACTTAAACAACTTTGTAACTAATTTTTCTGGTATCAAGAATGTCTTTTGAATTGCTCTTCTGGCTGTCCCGCATATCTCACTGATAAACTTCAAAGAGTGAAAGATGCTGCAGCTCGACTCATCTGTAAGTAAAAAATGTCAGATCATCTCACTCCTCTCTTCCGCTTTCTCCACTGGTTGCCCATTAGTGCTAGAGTCCAATACAAGATTGCCTGTCTTTGCTACTATTACTTCGCTGAATCCCTCCCTCAATATCTCTCTAAACCCATGTGCACCTACACACCCGCTAGACAGCTACGCTCTTCCGCAGACACAAAATCCTAAGGGTCCCGGAGGATCCTCCAATTAAAACAAAATTTGGTGAACGCTCTTTCTTTTATCAGGCTCCCTCTATCTGGAATGACCTCCCCGCCTCTGTTCGTCACTCTACTTCTCCCTCGACCTTTCGCTCTGCTCTCAAAACTCACCTCTTCTTGAAATCTTTCCCTGATCCTGTCTATGTTGCTTCATCTTCCTCCCCTCACTGTACTCTTTGTACTAGCTTGCCTAAGCCCCCTACCCCCCTCCTGTCCCTCCTCCCCCTCTCCCCAGTTCCATGGTTTAACGGTGACGCTGTACATCAGTTTGTCGAATGTCTGAAGTGAATGTCTGATTCTTATGTTATTAAGTTTATTAAGTTGTGCTTGAGGTGATTGACTGTTATTGTATATTGTAATGGTTGTGTATGTATGCGCCTTGAGCATGTCTTAACTCATTGGTAAGGCGCTTTATAAATCCACACATTATTATTATTCTTATTCTTACTACCAGCGAACACTGTATCTCTGACGTGAAACGGTGGATGACCCTAAACAATCCCCAACTCAATGACTCAAAAAACTGAAGCACTCCTGGTGGGCTCCGGAGGCGAATCGGATCAGGCCCTCAAACTAACCATTGGTTACAGTGACATCGTCTTCTCTCAGTCTGTTAGAAATGTAGGCGTCATGTTTGACGATGATCTGTCAATGAGATCTCATGTCAACAAAGTCTGTCAGTTAGCATATTATGAGCTAAGGAACATTAGTACCATTCGTCATTATCTTTCTCAGCAGGACACCAAAACACTCTTCACATCACTTGTTCTTTCTCGTCTCGACTATGGAAACTCTCTTCTCGCTGGCATCCCCGACACTCTGCTTAACAAACTCCATAAAGTTCAGAATTGTGCTGCTAGGCTAGTTTTTAGATGTCCCAAGCGTACCCATGTCTCATCACTCCAACATAAACTTCACTGGCTCCCCATCTCTCAGAGGATAGATTATAAACTTCCAACTTTCTGCTTCAGGCCATCAACAACACCGCACCACACGCTCTTACATAAATTCTTGCCGTCTACACGCCCTCCAGATCTATATGCTCAGCTGCTGACTCTAGAATGCTTAAGGCCCCCCGCCGTAATAAGAAAACTCAAGGACAGCATGCCTTCTCCTATATTGGACCTATAACCTGGAGTAGTCTCCCTCTCTCAGTCCGTCATTCTGAC
>JAWQFJ010029902.1:0-22410 GCA_034096865.1 Theodoxus fluviatilis | reverse complement strand
GAGTTTCGCCCCCTCCTACTCCGCTCGCCGCTACGGTGCAGCTACAGTCTTTTTTCTAGTCCACTCTGAAGCGTTCAAAAGCGGGTTATCCTGGGGATGACAGTGAACTTGATTTCTGATTTTATTTTTCATGCCCCTTTCCTAACGACCCTTTGCAGCGCCGTATCGAAATCACGTTTATTTGTAGTGCCAGTGTTAGTTTCGCTCTGTAGGTTGTCATGTGCTGAGAGAGAGAGAGAGAGGAGAGAGAGATCAGAGATCCTGATGACCGAGCGATGGAAATGAGAAAGGAGAGAGAGAGAGCGGGCGACGACTGAGAGAGAGAGAGAGAGAGAGTAGGGGGGGGGGGGAGGGATGGGAGGGGGGAGGTATGGAGGGAAGGGGGAGGGAAGGAGGGAGGGGGGGGGGAAGGAGGGAGGGGTGGGGGGAGGGAAGGAGAGGTGGGGGGAGGGAAGGAGAGAGAGAGAGAGAGAGAGAGAGAGAGACAGACAGACAGGAGAGAGAGACAGACAGACCGAGAGAGAGACAGAGCAGACAGACAAAGATAGGACAGACGAGAGACGGAGAGAGAGAGAGAGACGCGCACACCACACAGACGAGAGAGAGGACAGAGAGAGAAGAGAGAGAGAGACGAGAGAGACACGAGACAGAGAGGAGAGAGGAAACACAACAGAGAGACGCGCACACACAGCGTGAGAAGAGAGAACAGACCAGACAGAAAGACAGACGAGCGATAGAGAGACAGAGAGAGAGAGAGAGAGAGAGAGAGAGAGAGAGAGAGAGAGAGAGAGAGGGAGGTACCAAACATGACTCGGGCAGCGGAAAACGGCGCATGTTCCTGTTTCTTCACGAAATTTCTAGAAGATCTCGCCTTCGCCTTCGGCATTTCCACTCTGCGTCATCAAGGCACACTACGAGTTTTAGTTACCCGTCTGTAAACAATATGACTCGCTCTAAATGTGGATAGACGGATGGATGAATGCAAATGGCCTCTCAGGCGCTGAAGGCTGTTGCCATCCACCCCCGAAAGCAGAGGTGTTTCTTGGACTATGAGGAAGTCGAGCCTCCTTAGCCTGCGTCACTCGCCTCTCATTAGTGGGGTATTTGGATACAACCTTTTGACCTTAGCCCTTTCAGATTGACAGGCCATTAGACCTCATTCATTCATTCATACCTGACACGAATAGGGTAGGGAGGCGCGATGGGTCCATTCTGACAACCGGACCTACCCACACGGCAATACCCGAAAGTGAACTCTTCTTTAATTATAATTGTTCTGTTCGTCAGACCATCTGCTCGTCTGTATGTGTGCCCGTCTGTTTGTCTGTCTGTGGATAGCTAGATCGAAATACCAAACGCTCACAACATTCCCAGGAACTGTTCGCACAAGGAGCCATGACACACGTGGTCAATTTGGCCGTCCAGGATCACGACCTCGAATGTGTCTCCTCTTCCCCCCACCCCCTCCCCCCCCTCCCCCCCCCTCCCCCCCTCCCCCTCCTCCCTCCCCCCCCCCCCCCACACACACACACCTTAAAAGGGTTTTACCTGGTGTCTCGGCTACTGATGTATATTTGCAGAAACGAAGTGCGAAAAAAAAACCATGCACCTAAAATGTCTTCCTTGGCGAATACTCAACCATTGACGACCAGTCTGATGTTAATATTTTCGTGTTTTATATTCGGGTGCGTCTTGCTTCGTGGAAAGAATGGGGAGGCAGTGTTTTCAAGAAGGTTGTGTAATATCAGAATCCACGAACGACCGATTAAGGAAAATTTAGAGTTATAAATGACGTTAGTACATACTCGCACATGTGCAGACATCTGTATGGAAATCCATCCGTCGTCAAGGCGTGTTCATGTTGCATCGAGTAGCTTTGGTTGAAAACAGCATGGTAGATTGTGGTCGGTTACTTCCTTGTTTGTGTTCACTGTGTTCTATAGTGATTGACCCAGCATCTGCTGACTGGCTAGACTAGAAGGGGGTCGCCAGTTGATATGACAGAACAGTGACCTGATCATGCACAGTGTCGAATAGCGTAATCGCATTATGATGCGGCAACAGACACTGAATTGCTCGACGTGCCTCGACAAGGTCTCACGCTTTGCTTATCATATCGACGTATTTTGTACACGGTGTTGTTTTCTATACACACACGCGCGCGCGCACACACACACACACGCACACAGAGAGAGAGAGAGAGAGAGAGAGAGAGAGAGAGAGAGAGAGAGAGAGAGAGAGAGAGAGAGAGAGAGAGAGAGAGAGAGAGAGAGAGAGACTATAGAGATTTTAATCATGCCCGCTTTTAACCAGGAACTCAAGAACTCAAAGCTGGAGTTGTTTAGAACTGTAGGCTTTGAAACTCGCAGTTCAGAAACAACAGGTCTGTTTAAGGTTCCTATGTGGACGAAGTGTTTCGTTATGCTGTCCTCTTCACGGCTGAAGTAAAGCGCCTTTATTCTAACTTCGACTGTCGGAGGGATTAGTGGGGATCGACACTACGCATTTGTTCTATTCAATAAGGGACCGAGTGTTTTGTCTAACACCAGGAAGAACGAAGACTTCATCTGCAAGGCGACGTCAAGAACAAGTCATTGGACTGCAGCCGTCTGGCCACGGAGACACACATATGTAGCGCAGTGTTGATCTTTTCTAAGAAATAATAAACAAAATTAGTTCCTGACAATGTGTTTATTAGTGTAACCTGTCAGCAGAAGGAATGAACTAACCTAACCAATGTCAATGTGGTATCAGGGCTTTTCTGAAAAACAAATGACTCATTGCTTGCTCGTCAACAACATTCTTGTAGTCCTCCGTTGCAGAAAGCATGGGCATATGTCGGAGGTTGCTTATGCATACATTTTTCATAACAACCATTGCGTCCTTGGGAACTCGAGCGGCGGGCGTCTAGGTGTGGCTGTTTATTATGATTACCTCAGCTGAGGTGGCAGTCAACAACAGAGCTCAGCAGCGCGTTCAGGCCGTTCGCACAGGAAACGAGCTGTGGATCATTGTCGCGACTGCGAGAAGATAATGACATTTACACGCAGGCAGATGGGCAGGTGGGGGTGAGGCCAAGGGGGTTAGAGGTGGGGGATGCGGGGTGTCTAAGGGGGAGAGAGTAAGGCATGGATTGTGGATATGGAGATAGGTTGAAGGGGAGGGGTTTAGGGGAAGGGGGTGGGGGTCGCGGAGAGCTGCAGCAGTGAGGATTGGTGTGTGTGCGGTTAGGGATAAAACAAGATGAGAGAGAGAGAGAGAGAGAGAGAGAGAGAGAGAGAGAGAGAGAGAGGGGGGGGGGGGGGGGGGGGGATTCTGCTAAGATGAGAACAGCAACGCAGCCGTTTGCAGAAGAGCTGAATGCTGTCTCCGCTAAGGTGTCCCTCCTCCCCACCCCCGCCTCCAGCTCGCGTTGCCTTTTCAACCTCCATCGCACCCCTCCCGCCCGCCGACATGGAGTGTGGAGGTCGGAACCCTGACCTCTGACCCTGCGAGCCGCCCTACAAAAACAACTTCGGCTCAAGGCCAATGTGAGTGTGCGGGAATGGAAGCATGGGAGGGGGTACATGGGTTGGTGGGTTGGTGTGTGTGCGGGAATGGAAGCATGGGAGGGGGGGGGGGGAGGGGGTACATGGATTGGTGGGTTGCTGTGTGTGCGGGAATGGAAGCATGGGAGGGGGTACATGGGTTGGTGGGTTGGTGTGTGTGCGGGAATGGAAGCATGGGAGGGTACATGGGTTGGTGGGTTGGTGTGTGTGCGGGAATGGAAGCATGGGAGGGGGTACATGGATTGGTGGGTTGCTGTGTGCGCGGGAATGGAAGCATGGGAGGGGGTACATGGGTTGGTGGGTTGGTGTGTGTGCGGGAATGGAAGCATGGGAGGGTACATGGGTTGGTGGGTTGCTGTGTGTGCGGGAATGGAAGCATGGGAGGGGGTACATGGATTGGTGGGTTGCTGTGTGTGCGGGAATGGAAGCATGGGAGGGGGTACATGGGTTGGTGGGTTGGTGTGTGTGCGGGAATGGAAGCATGGGAGGGTACATGGGTTGGTGGGTTGGTGTGTGTGCGGGAATGGAAGCATGGGAGGGTACATGGGTTGGTGGGTTGGTGTGTGTGAGGGAATGGAAGCATGGGAGGGTACATGGGTTGGTGGGTTGGTGTGTGTGCGGGAATGGAAGCATGGGAGGGGGTACATGGGTTGGTGTGTGGAGGAGAGGATAACTGTTGATAAATTTTGGGCTGCATAAAGCTCCCTTCGGAGGAAAACAGGAGGGGGTGAATGGGTGACGCAGAGGTCTTTCGGGGCTGGGAAAAGGAAAGTGGAGATTATCACCTGACGCATGGTTTGAGGAAACGGAGCAAAATAACAGGGTATGGTAGCGCTCGGGGATTGGTGTATGGGCGGACGGGAGTTCGTTGTAGCGAAGGATGACGTGATGATGGTATTGGCGCTCGTTGGAGAGGGGGGGGGGGGGGGAGACACAGAGAGAGGCAGGCAGGCAGGCCCGCACACACACACACACACACACACACACACACACACACGCGCGCGCACACACACACACACACACAAACACACACAAACACACACACAAACACACACACACGCACACACACACACGCACACACACACACGCACAAACACACACGCACAAACACACACACACACACACACACACACACACACACACACACACACACACACACACACACACACACCAAGAGGTGGGGTCGGAATGGGAAGAGGGGTAACATGAGGTGAGGTGTAAGGGACTACAGTTTTGCATTCAAAGGCGTTCGTGTAGATACAGTACACTTTGATATTCCTTGGGGAGGGGGAGTGAGGTGTAGAATGAGGATGGACAATGAGCAGTCAGGCTTGACCGTGCCTGACCTTAAATAGGTGTCCTTTCCAGCAGTAGTGTTGGCCGTCAACAACTGTGGCCATGTGGCCATCCGCCACTATTAAGGTGGACAGGAAAACAAGTTCCCCTGCTGTCCACGTCACATGAACAGGAAACGGGCAAACAATGTAAATGCGTCCCCCCCCCCTCCCCCCCCCCCTCCCCCCCCCCCCTCTCTCTCTCTCTCTCTCTCTCTCTCTCTCTCTCTCTGTGCGCGAATGTGTTTGTGTTTCGCTGATTGTGATGCTAAGGTAACCTATGTATACATTTAGCAATTGTACTTGCATTGAGCTGTTGACCCAGCAGTAAAGTTCTGTTTGTGTGTGTGTGTGTGTGTGTGTTTGTGTGTGTGTGTGTGTGTGTGTGTGTGTGTGTGTGTGTGTGTGTGTGTGTGTGTGTGTGGTTGTGTGTGTGTGTGTGTGTGTGTGTGTGTGTGAGAGAGAGAGAGAGAGAGAGAGAGAGAGAGAGAGAGAGAGAGAGAGAGAGAGAGATCGTACGTGTATTTTACGGTTGGGTATGAAGACCTGGGGGTATTGGGGATGTAGGCTTGCTCAATAAATAGACGCTGCGGATCATGGAATCATCGAGCTCTACCAGAGATTCTTCACAGTTTATTAGTCAGTTTGGGTTGCATCTACTAATGTCTCTTAAATTATTCACTTCATGCCGCATTACCCAGTCGTATCATAGGCCACCATAGAAAAGGCAAAGCCACAATCAGAAGTGATCTCAGAAGATATCAGGAAAATTCCCGAAGCGTGCGTTTCATGCAGTGCACTCCTCCTCCACGTATATGGATATTCGACGTATGTTATTTGAAAATAGTTGCTGTGGGGAAACTTAATCAGAACAACTCAATCACAGCTAACTTTAGTAACCAAATTCAATTTGGCGGGATTTTTCCGCCACACGTAGGCGGCTCGTTCGATGGCGAAGAAGAAATCAACGTGGATGTCCTCAGGTGGCAAGTTTTGTATGGAGGAACGTCTAGGATCCGTGGACATGCGAGAAAAAAGGAGTTTTCATTCCTCAAAGCCCTCCGTAATCAGCCTTAATGGGTAAAAAGTAATTAAATCGAGCATTTGTGATATGAGTTTTTCTGAAAGTTTTATATACTTTATAGTGTGTTTAAATTAAATTTTTTTCTTCTAAACTGTAAATATATTTTAAAACAAATTACTGATGCTAGCAGGAAAATAATTTTCAGAGACAAATTACTCTAAATTCATGTAGATATTTAAAATGTTTTAAAATTAAAATGAAAACAGTATTTGTCTAGGTTTGTTGTTGTTGATGATGTTGCTGTTGTTGTTGGATATGCTTTGATCAACATGATTAAGAAAAAAAGTGAGAAAGAAACTCAGAAAGAGAAAAAAATCAAGTTTAGAGCTTGGATGCTGTCACTAACCGCCGAAACAGCACACAACACATCATGCCGACTTCACCGAGTGCATGTGCTTACCGTGAAAAGGATATGCATGCATGCCACGTCCTAGCCATTGAACGAATGCACATGTCCTTCGCGGAAAGGTTTCACACTGTTGCTTTCATTCACTACGCATGTCTTCTCGGTGGATCATGGCGTGGATTGGCAATGGAGAAAGTATGCTGTAATGCGACTACTTACAATCACTGCGTCTCCCGTCGATGGGTGACAGTGAATAAACATGGTGGCTGAAGGAGAACTTCTGAGGCCAGCTTGCACCTATAATGTTCCCATCGAAAACCCTGCATCAGATTTGAATCCTGACAATCTTCCGAAGCAATGGTTGACACATAATTTGACGATGTTTATATTTTTGCCGAGGCAAAGAATGAGTCCCTTCCTTTGCATTGTGTGTCGACTTTCAGCCGCCGCTGCTCGAACAGCTTGGTCTAGAATCGTCGACCCCCTGTGGGTTGGAGGTCAGAATAGACCCCCGACCCCCTGTGGGTTGGGGGTTAGAATAGACCCATCGCGTCTCCTTGTGTGATTCGTAAGAGGCGAATGAATATGGACATCGTGACTTGACTTGCGCTTACTCGGAACCAATCTAGTGATTTTTCGAGTTAAATGACCTTAGCCTACAAAGGATCTATCCATCCATCCATCCATCTAGAAACGTCGTCTGTCTGAATTGGGCTCTGGAGAAAAGATTTCCTTGATCGTGACATAAAAACGTCATTGATCAATTGAGGACAGTTACCGAGTATAAATAACTAGTTAGTTTTTCCACAGGAAATGGGGATGAGGGGATGGGGGTTGGAAGAGATGAGGAAATTGTAGTAGTTCCGGGACATGCCCGTGAGCACAAGTCTCTGTCCATTTAAAGGCTACGACAGACGTACCGTTTTTCCAAGCTGATTTTGAGGCCGATTTGGTCTGACCGTTGTGTAAAAGTCAGGGCCCGTATTCACAACGGCGATTTATCTTTTTAACACTCGATATATCCCCTAAGCCCGGGTTATCTTGATCGGTTAGATAAGGTACGCTCGTCAGAGGATCATAGGTTGCGCTTTGCTATATATACTGGTTTCCAGCCAAGGGAGAGCGGAACAGGCAGTTGGAATCGTCTGAGTTTAGAGATAAATCGATGTTAAAATAAATCGCCGATAAATCGCCGTTGTGAATACGGGCCCAGGTTGATAGCCACACGCAACGATAAGCAGTCGAGCCGTGCCGACCAAAGGTCAAGGTTGTTCCCGGCAAACTTCCTGCTTTCTCTACAAAATGGCTTCCTCTTGTGATAGCGACGATGACTTATTGGCGATTTTCGCAGTTTTGAATGAGTGCCGCAAAAGAAAGTTGAAAAAACAGCCGCGTAGGTGGTGGGTTCGTTCATGGTTGGCCCGGAGGCCACATTTAGATGCTTACAGATGCCTGATGGAAGAGCTGTGCGCAGAAGCTGTGGACGAATACACGTTGTTTCTGAGGTGATTCAACTGGGCATTCAACTGACTTATCAAATATTCACTCTGTTCTCTGTTCAGTTTTGTCTTCGCCGCCATGTTTGACAAAAGTTCTTCAGCAAGGCGCTTTCTGATTGGTTGAAATCTTGGAATCGGTCTGGACCGGGTCGGTAGAATAGAGCATGCTCTAATGACAAGAATCGGATCGGATTGTATGCAAATGAGGCGACCGTTTGCAATCTTGATCGGATCGGCAGCAAAATCGTGGAACAAACGGTACGTCTGTTGGCGCCTTAAGCGTTACACGAAACAGCATTAGATAGTGATACCCCTTTTAGTGGAAAAGGCACAGAGCAGATGCAGCCAATTATTTGTGCCGCTGCTGACCTTACATAAAGGACGGGAACAGCAATTGTTGACCGGGGATGTTGCACGAATGGAGGTTTTCCAGTGATTTCCTATCATTGTTGGGACCCAAGTCCATGAGGGGGATATCAATCTCCCCCGGCACGATAGTGACTGACGCAGAACAGCACAGCCCAGCCCCAGTTGAGATGTCGGATTGCTGGTCAAAAACCCCTCTTAAGGTACTGCATATCCGACACCGGCACTCCACTCTTTTCCAGTGAAGAAAGGATGTCAAGATTCATCGGCAAACAATGGACAACAGCTGGTACTATTGAACTCGAAATGTCCTCATGACGGAGTAAACTGCCAATCCCCTCGATGGTTTCCTGCCACTAGTGCCGTGGGAGGATGCGCTAGTTAGCGTTTCAGTTATGCAAGGACAAAGGTCGATGCCATATATGTTGGGCTCACCTAGGAAAGGAGTATTGCAGTCTATGCTGTTGTCTAGAGCCCGGAGTCCATTTACCACTCTGCCAGGTAGGTTACCAGCCTTTTCCATCCCCACACAACCAGGCTGCTGTCATCCAGAGAGAGAAATGCGTGTATTCTATTCGAGACGTCTGACGTGAGACCGCCAGTCGTATGCTGCTCAGATGAAAACAGGAGGCCCTGAACCAAGTGACGGAAACGGAAGCTCTGGGTTGGGATTTGTTTGTAAGAAGCCAGGGGGGGTATAAAGGTTTAGGTGGGAAGTGGCGGGGGGGTGGGGGGGGGGGGGGGGGTGTTCGTTTAGAAGAGACAGTAAATGGGGGACGGGAGTGGGGACGAAGCAGGAAAAATGAAGTAGGGATGAGGCGACTCGTATCTTCGGAGTAAGGGATGGGCTGGTGCTATTTTAGGAGTGAGCCATTCGGGTGCGCCTGTGTTTGCAAGGAGAGATGCTACGAGAAAGGGAAAAGCAGTCCTTTCGAGAAAGGGAGTGGTGGGAGCCTGTTTATATCTGGGCAGGAAGCGATGTATTTTGGGGACTGAGATGGGGTCTTTTGGTTTTTGTGAAAGAAAATGAGTGGTTTGCTGCAGACACAACAGGAACGCCGTTGGTGTTTTGCTGTGCAGTTAAAAAGGTGTGAATGATTGGATTCGTCGTGAAAAGGAAGGGAAGAGACTTAAATCAAAAGAAAGAGTGCGGAAGATTGTTGTTTTTCGGTGTGGAAGGAGTGGAAAGCATGAATTTAAAGTGAAAACCGAGACAGAATAACAACGAAACAATGATGTGAGTTTTTGTCCCTAGCCAGTGAAAGAGGTAGTCAACAGGAGCTGAATAAATCGATGTTGATTAAAGACGCATGTCTTAGAAGCCTTGTTTTGTTAATTAAGGGAAATGCGTTCTACACGGAAAGCAAGCTACTATCATATTGACTGCTGTTGTATCAACTTATCTGCAAGCTTTTATGAAGTGAACACCGCGTCCTTTATGTTGAGTTTTCGGTGTGATTTCGTTTTCGAGATATTATACCCACCGACAGGAAATTGGGATGGAAATGGGGTGGGGGCCAGGGAAAGGCGTTGTGTCAAAAGTGAGCGCGAATGTAGACAGTTGTGGGTTCCAGATAATGGTTTTCCTTGGTATTTATGCCTACGACGATGGCATTGCCGCCGTCTGTGTGTCTGTATTCCTTTGTGACAGTGTGTCTGTGTGTCAGTGTGTCTGTCCGTCTGAATGCCTTTGTATCAGCATGCCTTGTGTCAGTGTGCCTGTCCGTCTGTATGCCTTTGCGTCAGCATGTCTGTGTGTCAGTGTGCCTGTCCGTCTGTATGCCTTTGTATCAGCATCAGTATTAGTGTGCCTGCCCGTCGGTATGCCTTTGTGTCAGTGTGTCTGTCCGTCTGTATGCCTTTATGTCAGCATGTCTATGTGTCAGTGTGTCTATCCGTCTGTATGCCTTTGTGTCTTCACGCCTTGTGTCAGTGTGTCCGTCTGTATGCCTTTGTGTCTTCACGCCTTGTGTCAGTGTGTCCGTCTGTATGCCTTTGCGTCAGCATGTCAGTGTGCCTGTCCGTCTGTATGCCTTTGTGTCAGCATTCCTTGTGTCAGTGTGTCTGTCCGTCTGTATGCCTTTGTGTCTTCACGCCTTGTGTCAGTGTGTCCGTCTGTATGCCTTTGTGTCAGTATGTCTTTGTGTCAGTGTGTCTGTCCATCTGTATGCCTTTGTGACAGTATGTCTTTGGGTCAGTGTGTCTATCCGTCTGTATGCCTTTGCGTCAGCATGTCTGTGTGTCTGTCCGTCTGTATGCCTTTGTGTCAGAATATCTGTGTGTCAGTGTGTCTGTCCGTCTGTATGCCTTTGTGTCAGTGTGTCTGTCCATCTGTATGCCTTTGTGACAGGATGTCTTTGGGTCAGTGTGTCTATCCGTCTGTATGCCTTTGCGTCAGCATGTCTGCGTGTCTGTCCGTCTGTATGCCTTTGTGTCAGAATATCTGTGTGTCAGTGTGTCTGTCCGTCTGTATGCCATTGTGTCAGTGTGTCTGTCCATCTGTATGCCATTGTGTCAGCATGTCTGTGTGTCTGTCCGCCTGTATGCCTTTGTGTCAGTATGTCTTTGTGTCTGTTCGTTTGTATGCCTTTGTGTCAGGATGTCTTTGTGTCTGTTCGTCTGTATGCCTTTGTGTCAGGATGTCTTTGTGTCTGTTCGTCTGTATGCCTTTGTGTCAGCATGCCTTGTGTCAGTGTGTCCGTCTGTATGCCTTTGTGTCAGGATGTCTTTGTGTCAGTGTGCCTGTCCGTCTGTATGCCTTTGTGTCAGGATGTCTTTGTGTCAGTGTGTCCGTCTGTATGCCTTTGTGTCAGGATGTCTTTGTGTCAGTGTGCCTGTCCGTCTGTATGCCTTTGTGTCAGCATTCCTTGTGTCAGTGTGTCTATCCGTCTGTATGCCTTTGCGTCAGCATGTCAGTGTGCCTGTCCGTCTGTATGCCTTTGTGTCAGCATGCCTTGTGTCAGTGTGTCCGTCTGTATGCCTTTGTGTCAGTATATCTGTGTGTCAGTGTGTCTATCCGTCTGTATGCCTTTGCGTCAGCATGTCAGTGTGTCTGTCCGTCTGTATGCCTTTGTGTCAGCATGCCTTGTGTCAGTGTGTCCGTCTGTATGCCTTTGCGTCAGCATGTCAGTGTGCCTGTCCGTCTGTATGCCTTTGTGTCAGCATTCCTTGTGTCAGTGTGTCTGTCCGTCTGTATGCCTTTGTGTCAGCATGCCTTGTGTCAGTGTGTCCGTCTGTATGCCTTTGCGTCAGCATGTCAGTGTGCCTGTCCGTCTGTATGCCTTTGTGTCAGCATTCCTTGTGTCAGTGTGTCTGTCCGTCTGTATGCCTTTGTGTCAGAATATCTGCGTGTCAGTGTGCCTGTCCATCTGTATGCCTTTGTGTCAGCATGTCTGTGTGTCAGTGTGTCTGTCCGTCTGTATGCCTTTGTGACTTTGTGTCCGCCCTTCATTTTACTGTCACCATTGTGGTCGGTATGCTTGTTCGTTTGTTCCAACCATCTCCCTACCTCTCTTCTCATCCTCTTGACGTACGCAACTGATATGCTAAAACTACTAAAACCTTCACTCGTGCACGCGGAACGGGCAGGTTAGGTTTGCAGTTTACAAGGTCTGAAAAACACTGTGGATCCCATGGCTGGGTTTTTTTATTACCAGGTCCACCTTGTTCGACCCCCTGCCTTCTGCAGTTAGGTTTCGGCCTTTCCTTTCTTACTGTGAGCCACAGGGTGAAGTGGACGGGCGCCCCACTGCATCTACGCGTAGTTCTCGCGATGTCCTCCGTAGCTTCTCCGTCCACCTCGAGCGCATGTAAGAGTGGAAGTGACCTGTGTACGTACTTCGTTGAAGTACATGTCGGAGCTTTGGCCTCTGCTGTCACTGACAGCCTTGGACTTGGGACATGCGTGTCTTTGGCGTGCACTGCACGCACTGGTAGGTGTAGTTATTTCGCCTTGGTGGGGAGGGCAAAGTCTGCAGAGTCGGTGTCTCCAATCAGCGAAGAGGATGGTTTTGCTGAAGATAATTCCAGTTTTCGCTCCAGAAAAAGCATTACAGCGGAGCTTTCCACAGCGTTATTTCATCTACAATGTTGTGACGACTGACTGCCGAGCGTCGTTGGAGCTGCGAGTATCGAGTCGCTAATAAACAGTAGTTTAGCACTAACTCTGATAGCAGCGTCTCCCTCAGAAGTGGCGAAAATAACCATTGGGCAGTTTTCCCTTCACGTGTACAATTCAGATGAAAGTGGAGACTGTCTGTCTGTGTGTCTGTGTGTCTGTGTGTGTGTGTGTGTGTGTGTGTGTGTGTGTGTGTGTGTGTGTGTGTGTGTGTGTGTGTGTGTCTGTCTGTCTGTCTGTCTGTCTGTCTGTCTGTCTGTCTGTCTGTCTGTCTGTCTACGAATAAGGTACATATTCTTGTTTTGGGTTAACCGTGCAAGAAAGTTTGGTGTTTTTCTCAAATGACGACAGGGAAAGAGTAAGATCCGTGAGCACATATTTTCTCCATGCATTTACGAGGAGGAGGTCTACATCATGAACTGTGATATTTGTGCTCTTTAAACTGTGACCTTTTACTGGGCAAACGGCCTGTACAATAACGTTTTCGTTCATTTGTTCTGTCTCTCTGTCTCTGTCTCTGTCTCTCTCTCTCTCTCTCTCAAAACTCCCGTACTTGCGTGACCATAACGATATCCTAGTGACTTAATGTACTTGCATTGCAGTCCTCGTAAGACTTACTTCGCGGCTCCGTGGTTTTTACCCAGCTTTCTGCAGGGTGGGACCGTCACTTCCGGTGGTGGTGGTGGGATATTTCGTTGTCGTCGTACTTGTCGTTGTCCCCATCGTTGCTGCCATTGTTGCTCGTATTATTGGTGTTTTCAGTAGTGTCTCCAACGATGCAACATGATGAGGAACAAGACGAGTTCTTGCATGAAATATGTAGTTGCTTCTCTAACTTTGACTTCGTTTCTAAGTAGGGATGGACCTTAACTACACTCGTAAGGCACTCATAGTTCTCTACCAGTACAGAGAGTTCGAGTTTCAGTTGTTGTGAATTGGATCCCTTTTGCTTACTTTTAATGTTTACCGAAAGAAGACGGAAAAATAAACGTAAGAGAGTTTGAATAGGAAAACATGGCTTTACTTTTGTTTATCTCATACTCTTTTTGTGGGCTTGAACGGGAAAAGTCGTGTGTTCTTATGGAAGGAGTGGCAACTGATATATTGAAAATGTTCTCTGGATATTAAAAAAACCCCACCCAAAACGCCCACATCTATGTCCAAGCGATAGCCGAAGGCACGAATCTGATGCTAACACGTCGTTGGTTTGAGGTGGGGTATCGAGGCATCTGGGGTGTAATTCATGAACTTGGACTTTCAGCATGGTCTAAGACTAGTCTAGGACCACTGTCGTTGTCTACAATTCGTGGACTTTGTTCAGTCGGCAGACTGAACTGCGGACTACGGTGGTCCAAGGATTTGTTGGACCACGGATCTATAATATCTATAGATCCGTGGTTGGACTACACACCAAAGTCCAAGACCAGCGCGAAATTAAATGGCCGACCTGTTCACGGTTCGCAAATAATAAGCTGTATTTTGGGACACTGGAAACCCATCCAAAGAAAGTATAAGCCATGAACAGCATTAAATTATGAAAGCTGTATGTTGATTGCATCAATAGGTCGTGAAAACGCTTACATTTTACAGTTGGAAATGCAGGTCGCCGAGCTTCGCGCACTGCTATTTATAGCTGAAGCGCGGACCGCTGCGACACCAGTAAACAGTGTTGTCCTCGAATCTGCCTGCTGCTGTTGACATTGGGTACAATGCTAGTGTTGTCTGATGCTATGAAAACGATACATTAAAATTGCATCTGTGTTATGAAAACACTGCTCAGATTAAATTGCTTTATTTTTGGTAACTGAGAAAATGTGTGACGATCGCCAGGGTTTCACGAGTTTGGTGGGGAAAGTGAGTTGAGGCTGATCGAGTGTGTGTGTGTGTGTGCGTGTGTATGTCAGTATCACTGTGTGTGTATATTTATCCTCATCAAGACAGATTATTGTTCCACCCCTTCCTTACTGAATTTCAATGGTTCTCACTTGGAAATTCTGCCATATTGTAAAACTTGATCTTCTGCTCGTTTGCCTCTTGCTGATGAACTTAATAAACGGTGACACACACACACACACACACACTCGAGCCAGTCTCACTCAGCTCGCACTTAATTTGTCACCTCCTCCCACGCTGTCCGTCTTCTTTTGTTTGCTTGGGCTGTGTGTATGCTGCTTTTAATGTATCCGTATCTTGCTGACACCGCTTTTATGATAGCTATTCGATTCCCGCTCCGTGAAATCGGGGCTTTTCTTCGAGGTTTTGCTACCGATCGTGACTGACATTTTTGACGGGAAGTTTGAAGCGGTACGCTGAGGCTGAAGTGTGTGTGTGTGTGTGTGTGTGTGTGTGTGTGTGTGTGTGTGTGTGTGTGTGTGTGTGTGTGTGTGTGTGTGTGTGTGTGTGTGTGATTGTGTGTGTATATTTATCCTCATCAAGACAGATTATTGTTCCATCCCTTCCTTACTGAATTTCAATGGCTCTCACTTGGAAATCCTGCCATATTGTCAAACTTGATCTTCTGCTCGTTTGCCTCTTGCTGATGAACTTAATAAACGGTCACACACACACACACACACACACACACACACACACACACACACACACACACACACACCACACACACACACACACACACACACACACACACACACACACACACTCGAGCAAGTATCAGCTTGCATGCGCACTTCATTTGTCACCGCCCTCCCACGCTGTCCGTCTTCTTTTGATTGCTTGGGCTGTGTGTATGCTGCTGTTAATGTATCCGTATCTTGCTGACACCACTTTTATGATAGCTACCGATTCTCGCTCCGTGAAATCGGGGCTTTTCTTCGAGGTTTTGCTACCGATCGTGGCCGTCATTTTTGACGGGAAGTTTAAAGCGGTACGCTATGCGCTTGCGCACTGGGCGGAATCCCCGGGAAATCCACATCATTCTAAAAATAATCCATGGACTAGGTCAATCAGTCCCAGCCTATCAAGTCAACACCCAGTCTGGGTTCGTGAATCATAGACTCGCTGAGTCCAGGACTAGTCCCAGGCTACGCGGTGGTCTAGGACTAGTCCTGGACTCACAAGTCCAAGACCAGTGCTCGCGAAAGTCCAAGTTCATGAATTACACCCCTGGGTACAGGACAAAGACAGGCCTGATCGATGCCTTGAGGGCATGCTTTTTTGTGTTCTGGACGACGACGCAAAAGCGTGAAATGTACATGTTTTGCTCGACTCCCAGGGTGCTTGGTCACGAAGGCACTCCGCGCATGTGTCCATTTGGAAACGAGGCTGGAAACTGAAGATTGAGTTGCGGAGGTGAGGTTGGAGTGGGGTCATTTTATGATGGACCAGACGTGGGACCTGTGACGGACATGAAGTGATGGATGGGAAGGGCGTAGTGATGGACATGGTAGCGATGGACGTGAAGTGATAGATAGCGATGGATGTGAAGTGATAGGTAGTGATGGACATGGAGTGATAGGTAGTGATGGACATGAAGTGATAGGTAGCGATGGACGTGAAGTGATAGGTAGTGATGGACATGAAGTGATAGGTAGCGATGGACGTGAAGTGATAGGTACTGTAGTGATGGACATGAAGTGATAGGTAGCGATGGACGTGAAGTGATAGGTAGCGATGGACGTGAAGTGATAGGTAGCGATGGACGTGGAGTGATAGGTAGCGATGGACGTGGAGTGATAGGTTACGGGTAGTGATGGATGTGAAGTGATAGGTAGTGATGGGCATGGAGTGATAGGTAGTGATGAACGTGGAGTGACAGGTAGCGATGGACAAGGAGTGATAGGTAGCGATGGACATGGAGTGATAGGTAGCGATGGACGTAGAGTGATAGGTAGCGATGGACGTAGAGTGATAGGTAGCGATGGACGTAGAGTGATAGGTAGCGATGGACATGGAGTGATAGGTAGCGATGGGCGTGGAGTGATAGGTAGCGATGGACATGGAGTGATAGGTAGCGATGGACGTAGAGTGATAGGTAGCGATGGACGTAGAGTGATAGGTAGCGATGGACGTAGAGTGATAGGTAGCGATGGACATGGAGTGATAGGTAGCGATGGACATGGAGTGATAGGTAGCAATGGACGTAGAGTGATAGGTAGCGATGGACGTAGAGTGATAGGTAGCGATGGACATGGAGTGATAGGTAGCGATGGACGTAGAGTGATAGGTAGCGATGGACATGGAGTGATAGGTAGCGATGGACATGGAGTGATAGGTAGCGATGGACGTGGAGTGATAGGTAGCGATGGACGTAGAGTGATAGGTAGCGATGGACATGGAGTGATAGGTAGCGATGGACGTAGAGTGATAGGTAGCGATGGACGTAGAGTGATAGGTAGCGATGGACGTAGAGTGATAGGTAGCGATGGACGTAGAGTGATAGGTAGCGATGGACGTGGAGTGATAGGTAGCGATGGACATGGAGTGATAGGTTACGGGTAGTGATGGATGTGAAGTGATAGGTAGCGATGGACATGGAGTGATAGGTAGCGATGGACATGGAGTGATAGGTAGTGATGGACGTAGAGTGATAAGTAGCGATAGACACGGAGTGATAGGTAGTGATGGACGTAGAGTGATAGGTAGCGATGGACGTGAAGTGATGAGGTGGGAGTTCACAGTGGTAGTTCAGTGTCCTCTGTGAACTTTAGTAAGTGCTGGCCAGCTCCAACATAGGTTAGGCCTCCCGTCCCAGTGGGGCCATCAGCCCTCCTTACCACCAGGACTGATTAGTGCCAAACCTCCGCGCTGACACAGCAATGGGAATGCAATGAGGGCGCTCCGTTGTGGCTCTCTGTGCAAGGGAGGGTACAGAGGCAGGTTTCCTAGGCTATGATATACTCACAAAGGTATTCACGGAAACAGACTATAGTAGTAATGACTTTGGCTAATTCAGGCGTTAAAATATTTGTGAAGTTACATCATAACACTATAGTCCATTTCAGTGATTGCCTCTGCTAAGCATATCATAACCCTAGGAAACCCATTTTCAGGGTTTGGAGTATTGTCTGACATTTTGATGAGCTGGGAGGTTTTCCTCTATAGCGCATTCCCGAAACACGGCGGAGTGAGAGTTATCTGTCCTTGCGCTAGCATGTGTAGACAGCCATGAACAGTTCTGGTTTGCGGCCAACATAGCGACGCGCATTAAAAAAGATCTGTGGTGGAGGAAAAGCTTACTGTGTATGCTGTTCAAATTACTCTGGGAAGGTAGTTGATGGGAGGATTGTAAAACTACACCAACTACCAACTAACAAAATACTCAAACGAGCATGGGAGCAACGTTTACGGCTGGTTAGCAGGGGCGGATCAGTTCACTATTGGGGGGGGGGGGGGGGGGGTGTTTCCGAACTTTTTTAAGAGCGGGGAAGAGGGAATTTAATTTGCCCACTCCGAACGTGAGAGCGGGGGGGAGGTGGGGGGGTGGGGGGTGGAGGAGGCAGACCGAGCCTCTCATAGCTCTTCGACCTCCGCCCAAACTTGATAAGCGGGGGGGGGGGGGGGGTTGTGCCTCTCAGAGCTCTTCGACCTCCGCCCAAACTTGATGGGGGGGGGGGGGTTGGTAATCGAACCTTCACAAACTCTTTGACCTCCACCCAAACTTCATAGCGGGGGGGGGGAAGCATGTTTTGTAACTGAAATAAATTATATTTTTTATTTTATTATTTTTATTTTTATTTTTTATTTTTCTGTTGGGGGGGGGGGGGGGGGGGGGGGGTGTGTGTTCCGGAAACCCCCCCCCCATCCGCCCCTGACGTTGATCTGATATCATTTTACCCAACTGCTTTCCTGTGATTTATTTGCCTCTTTGTTCTCTAGATGTCCTATTGTGATGTAGTCTACACGCAGTTCAGTTTTATTCTGTCGCGCACTGTGCGCTTCTACAAGCATACGTAGAATGTGTATGTGTGAAAGTGAACGCGCCCGCACGTTTTGTGTGTGCTCGCGTGTCTGCCTGGCAGTCTGCCTTTGTGTGTTTAATCCCGCTTTGCGTTTGTCCGTGTTTTTTCAAACAGCTCTCAGTTCTTTCACTTTCATGGAATCAAGAACAAACTCGTCGCAAGTGTCCTGCATGTTCGCTAGTGTTGAGAAAAAAACAGGAACTGGCCGAACGAAAATAAATAACAATGTAATATAAATCAAAAAAGACAAGACAAAAATAAACAAAAAAAAACAATAAGAGCAAGTAAGGTCGCGGACTTTTAAAACTAAATACTCTTAAAAGGGTTAAATCTAAGCCTCCATGTAAACAACCGGACCACCGCTCACCAACCACAGAAAAACGCAAAAAACGCCCAAAACCCCTTTGAACACTTACACGCCCCAAAAGCTTTCCTAAGAGCCCCCCTTTTTTTTTTTTCACAAAACCCATTAAACCCCCACCCTCCCCCAACTTACCTTCCCCCCCCCATTTTTCCCCCCCCCCTCCCCCCCCCCGTACCCCCCCCCCCTTCCCCCCCCCCCCCTCCAAACCCAAGCACTCTGATGGAAAAAAAAAAGAAAATTGAAATGCTCTAAAATGCAGAAAAACAATAATCGGTTGATACCGGTAGCAAATAACGCTCTACCCTCACCCAACTGCAGCAGCAAGGACACACGAAGCCCAAGTGCGAAACGCACAAAGGCACAACTAAACACAACGCGCAACAAAACTTACATCCCCAACAACGCGGAAGGAGTTTTGTTCTGTAACAAAACAAAAAAAAAGTCAACATCAAACATACTAAAACAAAAAGAGCTAAGGCGAGACGCACGGCGAATCATTAAGCCAGTTTTTGTGAACCAAGGCGGGCTCAAACGCAAAACCCACCCACATAAAGCCACTAAACATTGTAAACGCCAATCAACCCCTCCCACTCAGCCCTTTAATTAAAAAAACAAACCAACCCTCAAACTTTTTTCAAAAAAAAAACTGAGATTATCTAAAAAAAAGGGTCAAACGCTCCTTGGCAAAACACAATAAAATACGGTACTGCAATTTATCTCTCTCTACCTCTCGGCCCGCAACCCTCCACGCAAGCAACCTTAAACAAAAAAGACCCAAAAAAAAGCGGTGAGGAGCTAAACAAAGGGAAAGAAGGGGAAGAAAAAAAATCAAAGATTTCCAAGGATAAGTGACAAGGGGGTCCCTTCAACTCATTACAACTGAACCAACTTCCGACAACTGAAACACGCCCCACGCAAACAACCCCCAAAAAACCACGAAAAGAAGACGCACAGCAGAGAACATAATAAGGGAAAGGAAAAAGCGTCAAAGCAAAAATAAACCCCAAGCATAAATGAGCAGGTAAAAGGGTCATACCCGATACCGAAATGTTTTTTTTTGTATAAACATTCTTGATCGCTAACAGACCACCCGCCAAAAAACTTTTTCCCCTCCCAAAACAAATAACTAAACCAAAATCAAACGGACGAAAACGCCAAACCGTGAAACTAAAAGGGAATTTCGTAACCGCCATAACACAATAAAAACAGGAATGGAAAAAATCCGCAAGGGATCAACGCCACAACAACTCGAAACAACAATGCAAAAAACCAAGGGGGCACTACTAACAAAAAAAATCTTTCAAATTCACTTAGTAATAAATATAAAGCTAAATCATAAAAAAAGGGGTTCGGCGGACTCAAATTTTTCAAAAAAGGGGGTTTCCAATACGAATTTAACTAGGTACGCCTGATCTCCTAATTTCGACCAAAATCATCCACTAAAAAAAAAAGTCACAAATCCAAAACGGGCCAACCCCTATAAATAGCAAAAGAAAAAGGGCTGGAAGGGAACAGAAAAAACACAACGCACCACAAGAATCGCGAACAACAAAAAACAACAAAGTTACAAAAAAGGCCTAAGGCAAAAGATACCAAAAGGGACATAACCGTAAAAAATGCGGAAGAACAACTAATACAAAAAAGCAAAAAAAGATACAGGGACTAACAATAAAAAGAAAAACTACAAAAAAAAAAAAAAAAAAAAAAAACAAGGGCGTGGTGTACTTGCTCAAAGGGATAACAATAAAAAGGTGGGCATACAAAACAAACAACAAGGAAAAAAAGGGGAGGATATGATGTAAACCCCGCAAACACAAAAAACAAACGCCACGCACTTCTCCTCCCTCTTGATTTTACGCAACGAAAGATAAAAAAAGTTTAGGGTGGACTGTAAGGGACCAAAAAAGAAAAAAAAAAAAAAGGAAAAAAAAAAAAGAAAAAAAGGGGAAATAAGTGCGAACTGATAACGCGGATAAAAATCCAAGTCTTACGCAAACAACCTGCACCTCCACAACGAAAAACATAAAAAGTTTTGGACAAAAGTAAAAAAAGGCAAAAAAACATTAAGGATGGGCTAAAAAATATAGCTGATGAAATAAAACAGTTAAAAAAAACAAATGATATCAAAAATAATAAACAAAACAAATTATTTTATATAAGTATAACTCATGTCTAAACTATACAAAAAAGGGATCCAACCGGCAAACGGAACAAAAAAAACAAACACGCACAAAAAACAACTGAAACTGATAACGCAGCCCCAATCCTTCCCCCAAACTTACCCACACCAGAGAAACCACGAAACAAATAATAGACAAGAATACATAAAAACCAAAAGGGCAATGAACACGCCAATCCAAACATAATACGGAAGGAAAAGAAAAAGGAGGATTGTACCCCCAACAACACCGCCTGCACACAAAACGGGACGCACGTAACTCCTGGGCCTTTTTTTTTTGCCTTTTGGCCCTCCTCCTTCTTTACTCTATCCTAATTTCTCTCATCTTCTTTGATAATACTCTCCATCCCCCTCTTTCTCTCCTTCGCACAAAAAAAGGAGCACAAAAGAGGTGCATAACGACATACATACCGTCTTAAACAAAAAAAAAGGCGGCAAAAGGAAAGGGGACACACACAAAAAACAGAAGAAAGAGATAAGGTTAAGGGTATAGAAACTGAATGTGAAAGGTGAAACCAAAAAAAAAGGATGAAAAAAAAGGGGGGAATCAAAGGGGGGGCACTGACGCAAAAAAAACGCCAACGCCAAAGCCGGTGATAACCGACAACAAAACACAAAAAAAAAAAGGGAAACGGAATGGTGGGGTGCAAAAAGGCAACACACCAAAAAAACTAAAATTGAAAAAAAAAAAAAATAATACAATCAAGGAAAAAAAAAAATCAATAAAGGGCCGATATCGAACCACAACGGTCAGACGTCGAAAAACACAACCGCACCAACTGCAACACAACACACAACTCACAAATAACCCCCCAACCAAAAAGAAACCAGAACCCTTCCACAACATAAAAAAGTGCAAGAAACTAGCACACGCCAACGCCCTCCTTCCACAAACAAAACCCAAAAACCCCAACATCACGAGCAACCGCTAGGAAATAAGAAAAACAAACAAACATAATGGCGGAAAAAACAAACGAAAAAAAAAAGAAACAAAAATAAAGGGGGACCACGTGGAAAACGGCAAAAAACGCGACGAAAAACAAAAAACAAAAAAAAGGCTGAACAAGAGTGAAGACGGCAAAAAAACAAACGCTCGCACAATAAAAAAGTGGGAAAAAAAGTTTGAAGGTCAGGATACGGCCACAACACCCAAAAAGAACGCGACGGTGTGGTAAAAGACGTACGCACAAAAACAAAAAAACAACACACCCATCAGTAAGGGTTAACCAGGACAAACGAACCAACTGCGGCGTGGGAAAAAACCACAGGGGAGACTCGCTGAAGAGAAGACAGAACTAAAAAAAGAAAAAAAAGAAAAAGAAAGAAAAAGAAAAAAAAAAAAAAAGTAAAGAAGGGAAAAAAAAGAAACGGAGGGACCCGCACCGCGAGAAAAAAGAATAAAAGGGGAAACGCCAAAAAGCCGGGCGACCCGTGGGGGAAAGCAGACCACGGTGGCACGCCCCCCCCGAAAAAAAAAACCAGAAAAGAGGTAAAAAAACAAAGGTCGTAAAGCAAAATAAAGGGAAACGAAAAAAATTAAAAGGAAAAACGCCACAAACTACGCCAAAACCTCCTCTTGGCCTTTCCCTTTGATCCCGTCCCTGTTTCCCTGGAGCCTGAACGTAAGCACCATACAACAACAGAATACTACTGGA
>JAWQFJ010029901.1:20000-27500 GCA_034096865.1 Theodoxus fluviatilis | reverse complement strand
TCGGTCGGTCGGTCGGTCGGTCGGTCGGTCGGTCGGTCGGTCGGTCGGTCGGTCGGTCTGCCTGTCGGTCGGTCGGTCGGTCGGTGGGTCGGTGTCGTCGTTTTGTCACGTGTCCTCAGACTGAGTCGTCCTTGTAGCTGAAGTTGTGTTGCCTTTCTCTCCACCAGGGAAGACGATCGTAGACAACATCGTGGACTGCATGCTGGCCAGCCGCTGTGTGGTCGTGCTGCTTAGCAACGCCCTGGCCACGAGCGAGTGGTGCCAGTTCGAGATGAGCCTGGCCCACGCCGAGGTGATGGAGGGCGGAGCCTCGCCATTGGTGCTGCTGCTGCTGGAAGACATCACTCCCCACAACATGACGCCCACCCTGTACGGCGTCCTCAAGACCACCACCTACCTTCGCTACCCAACTCTCGCCCAAGACACAGACGTCTTCTGGGAACATGTCCATCATGCTCTCGTAGACGAACAGTAGAGACATTTGGGACAGTCTCTCGTCTGATGCACCCCACTGTTGTTTGGGGGTAAGAGTGGACCCACCGCGTCTCCCTGTGCGTTTCGTATGAGGCCGATAGCTTGAGAAATCGTGACTTGATTGTATACTAACTAGTTTAAGTGGTTTCCTGATTAATGATCCTCATATAACCTACAAAGACAGATAGATCGGAACATTTCATTCATTCATTCATTCATTCATTCGTCTGATGAAAAATGTGACTGTATATGGGAAAGCAAGGCTAAAGTCGAAAGCAATGACAAAATGAAATATTTCAGTCCCGATGTTCTTCATTCATGCAGATGAATGGGTATACTCATAGAGGAAATCTTTGCTTATTTAATTATGCTAAGTTCAGGAAAGTATTTACGCAGCATAGGTCGCTGGTGACTTTTCTTGGCTTTTGGTCAAACACTGTTTTGCCGTCTTCGTCTCGTTTCTCATGCATGGTTATAAATGTAAATGCGTCTAATTGTCGTGCTGAATTATCACAAGGAAATATTTACTGAAAAACACATACGTGCTTGAAAGATATCATATGTAACTTTTTTGTCATCATTGTCTTCGTCTACATCATCAACAACATAGTTGACATTGTCATGACACCTAAACTCTTAAGCATCATGCTCGTAGTTAAAATGCCGCAAGAAATGAGAAGTGAGGGCGAGATATTGACTTTTCTCTTTTATTAATAGAGGCGTCTCAAGATGTTTCTAAGGGTTGGATACACTGTTTATGAATACATATAACCTTATCATCCATAAGTGGAGATTATGTTTGGCAATACTCAGCTGTTACAAACAAGTAATAATCAGTTGGTTGTTGCATGTTGGTTGGGCTACGTCTTCCTAGATCCTTGAGAACACAGTTGGATCTTAATGATCTGGTCATGTCCCGATACCCATGTAGCTCTTTCAGCTACTCGGGGTGGTCCCTGGCTGAGCTGCTGGAGCAGACTCCAAAAGCCAAGGCGTCAATGGTTCTAGTTGATAGGTGGGCATTACACTGCTTCAGCCGTATATTGCACTTATGAAGCAAACGTGAAAGCAATAGGAATGACCCCTGGAGTTCTAGTTAGAGGACCTGTGGAAATGAAAAAGTGTTTGCAGATGGCAGATGGGAATTATGGAGAGTGTGTGTGTGTGTGTGTGTGTGTGTGTGTGTGTGTGTGTGTGTGTGTGTGTGCGCATGTGTGCGTGCTTGCATGTTTTCGTGCTTGAAATCAAGTTATGCTTCGGTGAAACAGAAAAGGAATATGATGTGAAGCAGTAAAGATAGAGTGCAAGGGCTTAATAGGACTGATCGACTCCCCCATTCTAACCTCCACCCCTAACCCCCATTCCAACCTCGAACCCCGAACGCCTAACCCCTAACCAGTAACCCCTACGACCTTACCCCTAACCAGTAACCCCTACGACCTTACCCCTAACCAGTAACCCCTACGACCTTACCCCTAACCAGTAACCCCTACGCCCTTACCCCTAACCAGTAACCCCTACGACCTTACCCCTAACCAGTAACCCCTACGACCTTACCCCTAACCAGTAACCCCTACGACCTTACCCCTAACCAGTAACCCCTACGACCTTACCCCTAACCAGTAACCCCTACGACCTTACCCCTAACCAGTAACCCCTACGACCTTACCCCTAACCAGTAACCCCTACGACCTTACCCCTAACCAGTAACTCCTACGACCTTACCCCTAACCAGTAACCCCTACGACCTTACCCCTAACCAGTAACCCCTACGACCTTACCCCTAACCAGTAACCCCTACGACCTTACCCCTAACCAGTAACCCCTACGACCTTACCCCTAACCAGTAACCCCTACGACCTTACCCCTAACCAGTAACCCCTACGACCTTACCCCTAACACCTAACCCAAAACCCTCAATCGCTCTGTCCGTTATGACCACTTGACGCGGACATCGCATGAGACGCTCACATAGATGTGCACGTGCTCACAATAAATGGCGTTTCAATGGGAGTTTCCTTGGCTTGAAGGCCTGACGTTCGATCCTTCGCATGAACATGTATTTCAAGAGAGGAAAACGAACGACCTTGAAGTGGGTGATAAAGACGGATGGTAGTCCATGTATGACTGAGTCATTACTTCCGCAAAAGACACTACCTAACGGGACCGCCAGCTTCTGCAGTTTTGACGCGATTTGTCATTTGGCCTCTCGTGACGTGTTGGCGTTCGTGGGAACATCACTTCCGGTAGATTGAAAGCTACAGTCAAAGATTATAGGTTACACAAAGATAGTTCATGCCGAGCTTTTGCTCTTTGAAGTTACAAGCAGCTCAAATTGCAGCGCCCCAAGCGGCTAGCACCGAAGGGTTAGCTTCTGCGCATGTGCGTGATATTGTAGTCCGTTTCAACATTGCACATTTAAAATGGTGGACATAGTCTCGCTTCACGCAGAAAAAGCTGAATTTGGGGACACTAGAAACCCCATCCAAAGAAAATGTAAACCATGAACAGCATTAATTTATCAAAGCTGTATGTTGAATGCATCAAAAGGTATTGAAAGCTCCTACTTTTTAACAATCGAAATGCAGGTCACTCGCAGAACCACGTGTGCACGGGTAGACGTGATTGCAACGTTTGGTGACCCTGTTCTCTCTGTGTTAAAAATTATTCGTCTTCAAATCGGTCAAATAGTGACGTCACTCGTTCTTCAACCTTGGTAGTTGATGACGTTATCGGAAATTTTAGAATTAGTGGTCACTCGCAAACCTGTGTTTTTCCACCATGTTTGTGCAAAGTCTCCACTAAATCCTATAATCATGTGACTAAATACAGTGCAATGTTGAAACGGACTATAGGCATCTCCTTTGGTGCTAGCCGCTTGGGGCGCAACGTGTCTCGATCCTCACGAGAATGAGCTAATGAACTATCTATGTGTAACCTATAATCTTTGCTACAGTGTACTAGTAATAATCGTGTTTTCACGTAGTAGTGTCTTTCATGTGTATCTGCATTTAATCAATTCGAGGACTGAAAGAAAGTAGTGTATTACTTTCGTAATCAAAGACACTTTGAGCGTAATGAAGCAAGAATTCATAGTCGCTCAATGTGTTTACATTTGCCAGACCAGTGCGGGAATGTACGAGTGATTTTTCAGTATTGCCGTTAGTTTTATTGCAAACGTTTAGGTGTACTTGTCATCAAGAAGTATTCTTCAGACTGACAAATTAATATTATAAGTTAGTGCCCTTTCATCGGAGGGCGAACAGCGCAGCTATTGTAAAATAGTGGCTCACCGGAAGTGATGTTCCCGCGAATCACTACCTCTCTCGCTATTCGGCGAAGCTGGCGGTCCCGTTAGATAGTGTCTTTGTTAGATAGTGTCTTTGTTAGATAGTGTCTTTGTTAGATAGTGTCTTTGTTAGATAGTGTCTTTGTTNNAGATAGTGTCTTTGTTAGATAGTGTCTTTGTTAGATAGTGTCTTTGTTAGATAGTGTCTTTGTTAGATAGTGTCTTTGTTAGATAGTGTCTTTGTTAGATAGTGTCTTTGTTAGATAGTGTCTTTGTTAGATAGTGTCTTTGTTAGATAGTGTCTTTGTTAGATAGTGTCTTTGTTAGATAGTGTCTTTGTTAGATAGTGTCTTTGTTAGATAGTGTCTTTGTTAGATAGTGTCTTTGTTAGATAGTGTCTTTGTTAGATAGTGTCTTTGTTAGATATTGTCTTTGTTAGATAGTGTCTTTGTTAGATAGTGTCTTTGTTAGATAGAGTCTTTGTTAGATAGTGTCTTTGTTAGATAGTGTCTTTGTTAGATAGTGTCTTTGTTAGATAGTGTCTTTGTTAGATAGTATCTTTGTTAGATAGTGTCTTTGTTAGATAGTGTCTTTGTTAGATAGTGTCTTTGTTAGATAGTGTATTTGTTAGATATTGTCTTTGTTAGATAGTGTCTTTGTTAGATAGTATCTTTGTAAGATAGTGTCTTTGTTAGATAGTGTCTTTGTTAGATAGTGTCTTTGTTAGATAGTGTCTTTGTTAGATAGTGTCTTTGTTAGATAGTATCTTTGTTAGATAGTGTCTTTGTTAGATAGTGTCTTTGTTAGATAGTGTCTTTGCTTCCGCCAAGAAGGTTATGTTTTACCATCGGTTCGTTAATTAGTTATGAGCAAATATTTCAAAAAGTTCAACACGGTTCTTGATGAAATTTGGTCGAAAGTCAGGGTTCTACACAAGAAAGAATCCATAACATTTTGGAGGTTATCTCGTTTGGGAATTAAAAATAAAAGAGAATGTTATATCCAAAAAGAGAGATGTTATTGCGCGCATCACGAAGTTGATGACGTCAAACAATTGATGACGCGGGCGTAGCCTATGTGTTCGCAACCAGAAATCACCTTTACAAGTTTTAGCCAGTAAAATGGATCCACGTACAGGCCATGGAAGAGAAACGTGGGTTTCCTTAGCGGAGATTTGCTCTTTGAAGAGTGTTCTCTGTCTTGATTCGAATTATTTGTTGGCATTTTCAGTGTCTAGTCAATTCACCGCAATATAGATATCTATGTAAATGCTTTGCTTTTGAATGTGATATGGTGAAACACTACTTGAATTTTTTATGTGTGTTGTTGCAGTCATTTTGACAAATTTCTACAAGCATTCATATTCAACATATTTGTTGGTAACAGCATGTTTTTACAATTGTTTGTGATAAGTTCACCACCATCATCTTGCCCTGCACGTGTTTTGATACACTATGTGTCTGTTTTCTATTCGCTTAACTTTACAGTTGCATGGTTGACAGCGTAATGGTAGGGAACCTGGAATTCCCATGATTCATGAAATGGAAGCAATTCACGTTTTATGTTTCATCTCTGGACCATAATTACCTCGGGACTTTTGAGTTACAGAATGACATGACAATGTTGGGAACAAAAATCCTGAGTAAAACCAGTTGGAGAATAAAAATCCTCACACAGTTCCGACGCCATGATATCTCTGAGATCATTAAAGTACTCTGTACAGGAACATCTTTTTTGCAGATTATTAAAAAAGTATTGAAACCAACAACTTTGTCCAATTCCTAACTTTCTCAGCACTACCCTGGTTACTAAGTCACTAAGTCGTTTTGAGGTGATACCTCAGCTTTAACAAACGGCGGTGACATCCTCTATCTATTCATATTTGTCTTTCTGGACTGTCACAGTAAATATTTGAAGTCTGAAGTCCGTTTTTAGGCAATGTTGACAGGATGAACATGTTAAGAGGGTGTTGAAAACTGTGAGCGCATGCGGGCAATGCTATGCCAAGCCGCTGAGCGAAGATGTCCTGACCTGGTTGTTTCACAGTTTTACCACAAAGTATGCTGTTTCGTCCCACACTTAGTGCTTGGCGTTTTGCTTGATTTCACGGACTCTAAAACTGCATTCCTTTGCTTCCCATGTGATCTGACGCCAGGGAAGTAGTCCTTCTTTGTGCGGCAGGCTCGCTCGTTCTGCAATCGCTCGCGGCTAGTGGGTGCTCTGTTCGAGGCTGAGCTGTTCCCAGAGTTACAAAATTGAACAAAGTGCTTAACTCATAACTCATATCATTTTATTAATCCATAAGGAAATTAAATTGGTCAACAGCATACATGGGTCATTAATGATTATAAAAGTTATGATAAACTCAGAAAAACCATAATAATGAAATCAATTAATATGTATGACTACAACGCCCTTTTACTTGCACACAGCATGACACACCAACAAATACAGCATATATATGTACACACCTCAAAAGAAAGGACAAGGGAAAACCCTGTGAATTAAATAATTTAATGAAACAATATCGAAATAAATAAATCAAAATTATAATACATGTACACACATGCACAAAAGGTGTTGGCCCACGGCTAAAAGCCTTCCGAGACACGAAAAACGAAATTAATTTAAACCAAAAATAAACCAAAAGCATGCATACATACATACACACATACATACATTCATACATGCTAGTGTCAACACCAACACATACCGTGCCAAAATGACCAAAAATAAATCCACCATGACCTTAAATCTAACATAAAGAAGTTCTGTTAACTCACATTGTGTCCGATTCCCTCACCCAGATGTAAAACCATGTACCTGTGAGGGCTGCTTTGGCGCACCACAGTGGAACTAAACCTTGAATACGGCCATGAGCCAGCATCGGGTTGGACTGCTCCCCAGGGAGGGGCCTTGGCACTGGTACCTGACTGTGGGCGTCTCACCTGTCTGTCGCTGTGTCAGTTGTGAAGTGCCGGTGACGGATTGATCAAGGGGTCCAGTGATTGGTGGTAAATTGTAAAGCGGTTTGAGACTCATATATATGAGTTGTAGGTCGCTATATACTTCTTTGCCTTAAGGAAGGATCGTTGCTGCGAGACTTGCAAAAGTCATGGCTTTCATCGGTCCAGGACTATCATACACACTCCCCTTGCTGTAGATGTTGCATTGTTTGCAGTTTTAAGCATTGGGTTCACTCAATGATATGCTATGAATTAACATGACATGATGGATATTTTGAATGTGAACATCAGGTTTAGCCTTGAATTGTCTTTTATGGAGCATTTATATGTTACGCTGTGTGCAGATTCAAACATGGAATTACACTCAATGATACGCCGACATTAATATGGCATGACGGTTGTTTTAATTGCAAATATCAGGTTTGCCTTGAATGGTGGTGCATGGTACAATGTAAAAATTGTACTGGATGCAATTTCAAACATAGTGTCATAGTGATACGACAGACACTAAGCTGACATAACTAGTGGTGTGAATATCAAGCTTTATATTTAGAGGTATTTTATGACTCATATATATGTGTGCGAGTTAATCCTAGTCCCCCTATTTGCTTTGTTTGATCGAGTACGCAAAATGATTATAATAGTCGACTAACCATATTGTCTTAGAGAAATACATCTACAAAAAAGAGTTTCACATGTCTACTGCGTTGTGTTGTATGTTTCAAATAGTGACGTTCCTTTTCCCCCCGTAGTGTTTTGATGTACTCAGTG
>JAWQFJ010029901.1:10000-15000 GCA_034096865.1 Theodoxus fluviatilis | reverse complement strand
ACGTGTGGACAAGCTTCGCAATCGACTGGTGTTGGACAAAGTTTATCATCTAAAGCGCTAGTAAGCCATTGTCACTTCTGGAGAGCAGGCGAGACAAAGAGGTGTTGTGAGACTGTTTAGCTTGCCATTGTGACTAATCCCACGGGGTCGCTAATCCTTTGTGTCACCACCATTGGATCTGTGGGACACCTCGCGTCCTGTGACTCTCCGCCTCCCCCTCATACCCCCCCTCCATCCTCCCCTACCCCCCCCCCCCCCGGCGCTCCTCTTCTGTTTGCCTCTTGTACCTCTATACCAGCGCGAGTTTTACCTCCACATTCCTCGACTCTCTCATGCAGGTCTGTCGCTGCGATTACACCGTTATCAAGTGGGCAGACTCAGACAAATGGAAAAAGCACAGTATAAGTCAAACACGAAAATCTCTTAGTGAATGGTTCCTTTCTGTTTAAAAAAAGAAGCTTTTAAATTAAAGCTAAGCGAGGCATTTTCTGTTTTTGACACCTTACTTGTCAAAGCAAATTTGTTATTATTATTATTATTATTGTTGTTGTTGTTGTTATTATCATAGTTCAAATAAATGTTGTCTTAAGCGTTTACGTGAAGGTGAGCAAAGCCAATGTGCACAAGAAGAACATTTTGGTCGTGCAAAGAAGAAACAGTTTTTGATGTTGAAATTCATCAAAATCCTTTCTATATTAGATCTAATACAAAATCGAGAGAGAGAGAAAAATGTTTTCAGACTGATATAGGACAATTGGGTAGGGAGCAGAGAAATGTTAAAAAGTGCTAAATGTAGCAAACGGAATAGATAAGTTTGAAAAAAGAAAAATACGTTGTAACTTAACCATGAATAAACTCATTACAAACAACACTATCTCAATTCCTATTACGTCTCGAAAAGGCTCATAATAAATCTGATCGTTTTCGAGAAAACGCCACACTTCAGTTCTAAATATTTGAAACTGCTCATTGACATTCACTATAGTGACAACGTTTGGGGAAAATGTGCAGAGACACGCAGACACGAGTGGCCGGTCCTTCCAGACTGAGTCCATCGAACACTTCGGTCACATCGACATGCACCAGGATTTGCATCGATGTGGGGTCATTTGTGCAGTTTACAGATTTTGCTCCAAGCAGAAAGCTCAACTATCACTGCATGTGAATTCTGAGTTTCACGTTTCAAATTCACCCATGATACGCGGTTGCTTTTGACTTTAGCAGGAAGATCGTGCACGTAATATCTTTTGTGCAAAAAACAGAAAAAAAGCTTCTGATCATGCAAGCCTCACCACATCATTCACCTGATTCTGTCTTACTTGCAAACGAATCCGCGTAGTATGTAGTGTCAGTGTAAATGTGATACTCTCACCCATACGAAGACAGCACCTGCATTGACCATAGAGAAATATTTCTTTGCTCTGGAAGCCAATGAAACTGCACGTTTTCTGTAAAGACCTTAGCTGCTTGCACTCCTACGCCTGCTACTACAATGCTCTATTTCAGTACTCAAGTATTCAAAACAAGCAAATATCGTCGACAACCACACACATCTTATTAATCTGAGTACCATTCTGAAGGGAATCCAATAATCGTTATGATGATACGATGATAAGAAAAATCGCTGAATTTATCGGACGGACTCCGTTTGAGAGGAACCGTCACATGTCGACCTTGACCGGTTTGAAGGTTACACTGTTGCATGCGGTGTTGGTCAAGGAAGTGAAGGGAGAGGTTGTGCAATGAAGGGAAAAAGAGAGTTTCTTTCTAAATACTTATTCCGTCATGACGTACAGACTCCAAACAGGTGTGCAAGTTCATCTGCCTTCATGCGCTAATCACCCTCACATGGTTTACAATGCCAGCTACGATTTGTACTTTATATCTGACGATTGTGTACAGAAAATTAAGTCCTCGTTTCTCTCACGAGATGAAAGAGGGATACTGTATTTTTCCTACAGACCTCCTGCTATACCTTTCTACATGTGGTAATGCATTGGTGGTATTGCAAACTCCCCTTAACTTTGATAGAAAAAGGAACAATAATGAACAGAGAAAAGGTATGTGAGTTAGCATGTAACAACGAGTTAACTTCCTGCCCTGACACAGCAAACATTTCGATTAAATGACCATGTGTTACATCCTCTCCTCTGTCTTTGCACGGGATTGATCTATCAGAACATGACCACCATGCAGGGTTGGAAAATCTCTATCATAAATCGTATTCAGCACAAAAAACGAGATAAGGTTCTTGATCATTTCTTGAAACGAAGACATGTTGAAAGACAGACTTGTAGGATGAAATACACAAACAGGATGAAACTAAAAGCTCAAATTTCAAAATAAAATGTCTTCATCAGTCGCAAGGGATAAGAACTTTTACTTACTGGAGGGACCAGTAAAGGAGGTACGTATTCAGCATAGGTATAATAAACAGAGAGCTCATGAATAATCCAAATAATCAATGACTCTGAATAAGCAGAACACTCACGTTGCAGTTTCACGCTCCAGGACGAATCCTCCAGGACTGTGGAAACAGCACCAGACAGACGACTACTCGGTCTCCTCAAGCTGGTTCGCCATCCTTGTATCACGTCCCTGACCCCCCTCCCCACCCCCACCCCCCATATCCACAGTGGTCTTGCAGACTTGCTCTCCCTCCAACAAGCAGTTCTTTCACCATACACCTGTGTCTCTGGAGACTCAGGTGTAGTTCCGAGCCCTCTCGAAAGTCCCCACTGCGAATCTGCGTCAATTCAACCCCATAGTCTATCATTCATTCTTACCCCTTCTCTCTTTCTCAGCCTGCCGGGCAGCCCACCAGCCACCCTTGACACAATGGTGCCCGTGGCTGTGGGGTGCCCATACATCACCAGGCGCTTTTGTAGGTAATGAGCTCTCCCAGCTCGCCTCTCCTTCCTTGCCCCGTAATGGATGTTTGTTTTGTGTCGCTCCTCAGCCGCGGGGAAGATTGATTCTCTTTACGAGCGACTGGTCTCCGTTCAATCTCCACTACGCCCCCATGACTGCCTTCGCACGGGTAGCAGCTTTTGTCTGCCTGGAGCTGCTCGGCCGGTAGGCCTCCCACCCGTTTCGCTGCCAAAGCCAACTCCCCCCTCCCCTTTCCCCCACCCGTTTCCTTCTCTTTTCTTTTACCCCTTTCTGCCTCGCGTTTCATACCAGCGCTCCCGGCTACCACCAACAGTGCACCTGGATTTGCGAGCGTGTTGTTGTGTGCGTTTTGTAGAAAGGTGGTCGCTATTTGGCACCTTCTGGTTCTTCCAAGGTCATTGTGCTGCGGTGTATGATATTGCAATATCCCATTTGTGCTTTAATCGACGCGTGCTCATAGGAATTTGTGTGAATCTTTGGAGTGGATAAGCCCGCGTGAGACGAATGCGTGGCCCGATCTCTACAAAGTGGCGACACGATTTATCACTTCATTGACTGCAGCCTACAAAGGTACCAGCGGTCAAAACCTCATTATTGATATAAGATGATCCAGTGTGGCTTTAAAAGCAAGAGCCTTCATACACACAGGCGAGTGCATAAATAAACAGAGAGAGAGAGAGAGAGAGAGAGAGAGAGAGAGAGAGAGAGAGAGAGAGAGAGAGAGAGCGAGAGCGAGAGAGAGCGAGAGAAAACGAGAGAGAGAGAGAGATAGAGAGAGAGAGGGAGGGAGGGACGGAGGGAGAGAGAGAGAGACAGAAACAGAGAGAGACAGAGACAGAGTGACAGAAACAGAGAAAGAGATAGAGAAAGAGAGACAGAAAGAGACAGAGAGACAGAAAGAGACACAGCCAGACAGAGACAGGGCCAAAAAAAGAGAGACAGACAGAAAGAGACACACAAAGAGGGAAACAGAGAAAAGGACACAGAGAGAGAGAGAGAGAGAGAGAGAGAGAGAGACAGTGACAGAGAGACAGAGAGGAACAGAGAGAGAGACAGAGAGAGAGCGACAGAGAGAGGAAAAGAGACAGAGAGAAGAACAGAGAGAGAGAGAGAGGAACAGAAAAAGACACACAGAGAGAAACGGAGAGAGACAGAGAGAGACAGAGAGAGAGAGAGAGAGAGAGAGAGGGGAGAGAGAGACAGAAACAGAGAGAGACAGAGACAGAGAAAGGGAGAGAGGGAGAGACAAAAAGAGACAGAGACAGAAAGAAGCACAGCCAGACAGAGACAGGGACAGAGAGAGAGAGAGAAACAGAGACAGAGAGACAGAGAGAGGAACAGAGAGAGAGAGACACAGAGAGAGAGAGAGACGGAGAGAAGAAGAGACACATAGAGAAGAACAGAGAGAGAAAGAGAGAGAAAGAGAAAGAGAGAAAGAGAGAGAGAGAGAGGGGTTGGGGAACAGAGAAAGACACAGAGAGAGAGACGGAGAGAGACAGAGAGAGAGAGACAGAGAGAGAGAGACAGAGAGAGAGAGAGAGAGAGAGAGAGAGAGAGAGAAAGCCAGTCATGCTGAGTATTTGATCTGGAAGTAAACAAAGATATACCAAGAGAAGGTGATTTCACAATGCATGTCTGTAATTGCCTCCCATACTGTCCAGGGATGGCAACTCTATAGATACCTCATGTCTATAGATACCTCATGTCTATAGATACCTTATGTCTATAGATACCTCATGTCTATCTCCATCTGCCATGACCAAGCTTGCAAACTACTGAAGGGTAATCAAAGCGAAAGATACGGGTTGAATTAACGCTAATCAATACATATTCATCGTTTCATTGCAATGCTATCACACATGGCGACAATGACGACGACGACGAAAACAAAACAATAGGGAAAACAGGATGAAGTAAGCAGCATCACTCACCTCTTGTACTCCACCTGCCTTTCTAAAATCGATTCGACATCCCTATCTCAGAGAGCTTTAAACATGACTTGGGGAAGGGGAGGGGGTGGGGGTGGGGGTGGGGGAGGGGGTGGGGGTGGGGGCAACGGCCTCCACTATTCTAGCTGCTTTAGATATTCTACTTCACTCAAGGTGCAC
>JAWQFJ010029900.1:0-68155 GCA_034096865.1 Theodoxus fluviatilis | reverse complement strand
GAGGTGGGGAGTAGGGGTGGGGAGTAGGGGGGTGGGTGAGTGATTCGGAGGAGTCTGGCTCTCTTTTACACTTCCCCTTTCTCTCGCTGGTTTATTTTTCCTGTGTCTGCCCTTGTCTCTGATCGCCCCTTCTACCTCAGTGTATGTGTGTGTGTGTGCGTATGTGTGTGTGTGTGTGTGTGTGTGTGTTTGTGTGTGTGTGTGTGTGTGTGCGTGTGTGTGTGTGTGTGTGTGTGCGTGTGTGTGTGTGTGTGCGTGTGTGTGTGTGTGTGTGTGTGTGTGTGTGCGTGTGTGTGTGTGTGTGCGTGTGCGTGTGTGTGTGTGTGCGTGTGTGTGTGTGTGTGTGTGTGTGTGTGTGTGTGTATGTGTGATCCGTCCGTCCATTTTTTCGTCTGTCTGTAAGTCGGCGTGTCCTTCCGTTCATTCGTCCATTTGCCTATTTTGTCTTTCCGTCCCTCCTTTCGTCTGTTGGTCTGTATGTCCGTCCTTCGATCGGTTGGTCGGCCTTTCTCGCAAACCCCTTTCCGCTTCATATCCCATTCCCTGCGAACTTCCTGTAACCCCGAAACCCAAGACAACATGAAGCTCATTCTGACAATCTTGCTTCCTCATGAACTAACATGGACTAACCACCCTTCCTTCGGAATGAACGAGGAAAGGTTAAGGGCTACTTGTAGCGCATGGAGGTGATGAAGAGGAGTGAATCAGTTCAATTTGCCAAGTAGTGCCAATTACCCAAAGAAAGCCATGATTCCTCCAGCAACTTGGCGGTCTGGCGGGGTGCCAGACTGCAGACGGGTAAGGGGTGAGGGTAGGGGTGAGGGTGGGGGTGGAGAGTGGGTTCGGGGAGCTATGAAGTGGGGAAAATGAGAGCGTGGGTGGAGGGGGAGAGGGGTGGGGTTGGGGGCTACTGAGGGTTTGAAAGCAGGTAGCCAGAGAGACCCCGAGCACATCCTGAGAGCTATTCCAGGGTTGGTGAAGCCTCCAGGAGGAGATTTCATCTCTACTTCCCTTTCGGGAAGAACCCTTCCCTCCTCTCTCCTCCTCCTCCATTCTCTCCCTCTTTCCCCGCCCTCCAGCTGCAGGAAACAGAAATAGCCAAAGAGGCAAGGAGTTCTTGTCTCCATCAGTGAAATAATTAATCTGGGAGGGCTTCGGGCATCCAGGTTAGCCGCGACACAGGCGAGAATAGACAGCAAATGAGAAACAACAGGGTGAGAGTGGGAAGGAGGGTGAGAGAGCGGCGAGAGAGGAAGTGGTAATGGAGGCGACAGATGAAAAGCACAGGGTATGGATGCCGTTATAGTGTTCAGTTCAGTTCAGTCTCTTAACCCTGAAATGGTTGTTGAGGCACCATTGATGACTTTCGGACAATCTTCCTCCATCGATTTCTATCCTCTGTGGCTCGCTGTGAGTCAGCAAAGGTCAAGCCTGTCCACTCTTTGATGTTGTCTTCCCACCTCTTTCTCTGCCTGCCTCTCCTTCTCCCACCTGGTACGGTACCTTGCAGGATGGTCTTGGCCAGCCCACTGCCTCTTGACACGTGACCGTACTACTTCAGCTTTCTGCTTTTCACGATTGAGAGCAGGTCTTCGTACTGTCCAATTGCTCTCCTGATCCTGTTGCTGACTTCCTCATTCGTGACATGGTCTTTATATGAAATGTTCAGAATCTTGCGGTAGCATCTCATTTCCAGGGCTTGTATCCGTCTCTGTAGTTCAGATGTGAGTGTCCAGGACTCGCATGCATACAAGAATACGGAGATGGCCAGCGTGCGCATGAGCCTGATCTTCGACGCGAGAGTGATATTTCTGTCACGCCATATTGGCTTCAACTTTGCCAATGCTGCTGTTGTTTGTGCTATCCTGGACAGTATCTCTGGTTTGGACCCTTCATCAGTCACAAAAGATCCCAGGTATTTGAAGTTGTTCACAGCTTCCAGTTTTTGGCCTTTCACTTTGATTTTCATTGTGAAGCGCCGAGGGTTGTTCGTCATCACCTTGGTCTTCTCGGCGCTGATCTCCATGCCATATGCCTGTGAGGTCTCGTCCAGGTGCTCGACAAGACTAGTCAGCTCCTCTTCACTTCCTGCTAATCCATCAATGTCATCAGTAAAACGTAAGTTGGTGATCTTTCTGCCACAGATGCTGATTGATCCTTCGTGGTCTGCTAGGACTTCAGTCATTATCCTTTCGAGAAAGAGTTTGAAGAGTGTGGGGGAGAGTAGACAGCCCTGTCTGACTCCGACCGTTGTCCTGAACCATTCGCCTGTGGTACCATTAACAGGACTGCGCTGGTCGCTCTGTCATAGAGATGTTCGATGACTTTGATGATCTTGGAGCTCTTCTTCTTCTCGAACGCCATCACACTTGGATATTAGAGTCAAGGATGAAATGGGCTGTCTTCTGGAGAGATTATCTTGGAGCTGATGCTGTAGCTTCTCATTGTGGCCCACAGCGCAGCATGCCAGACTCTGTCAAATGCTTTCTTAAAGTCTATAAAGACATGGTACAGATCTTGTTGGTGTTGTAGATGTTTTTCACACAGGACTCTCAGATTGAAGATCTGTTCGGTGGTGCTCCTATCTGGTCTGAAACCTGCCTGCTCTTCAGCAATGATTTTCTCTGCCTGAGGTTTTAATCTGTTCAGCAGTACTTTCAGCGTGACCTTGCTGGGATGGCTGATGAGGCTGATTGTGAGGTAGTTCTGGCACATTTGCAGGTTGCCTTTCTTGGGCAATGTAATCATTAGGGACTGTGTCCACGGGGTGGGCCAATCTCCCGTCTGCCAGATCTTATTGCAGATCTTTGTGAGTGCATCGATCATTGCGTCGCCTCCTGCCTAGATGAGTTCCCCTGGAATGTTGTCAACCCCAGCTGACTTCCCTTTCTTGAGGGACTTAACCGCTGTCTCCACCTCTTCTCGAATAATTGAGTAGTTGTCCTCCTCGGTTATAGTGTACGGTGCGATATAAATATATAACCATGTGCAAAACCACGTGCACAAATATGCACGCTAACGCGCGCGCACGCACACGTGAGCAAGCGAGCACTTACAGACGTTCCCGTTAGCGAGCGAGCGAGCGAATGTATTTGCGCATGCGCGCGCGCACGCAGAGAGAGAGAGAGAGAGAGAGAGAGAGAGAGAGAGAGAGAGAGAGAGAGAGAGAGAGAGAGAGAGAGAGAGAGAGAGAGAGAGAGAGAGAGAGAATTAATGAATTTTACCCCCTGTACAAAATTTAACAAATAAATTCCGTCTCTCAAACGGATCTGATTCATTGCTCCCCTCACAAAAAGTGTGAGACTTTGGTCAGCACGTAGCACCAAAAAAGCAAACAAAAACAGTATACCATTCAAACTACATCGAAAGTTGACAGAGAGAACGAACGAACGAATGAGTGAATGAATGAGGGAGGTTCACGGCCTATCAGCGTTTGTAGGCAATGTAAAGTCACACAAATCACTAGAGCTGATGAGAGCAAGTGATCACTAGTATGTGGATTTCCCCAGTTCATCGCTTCTTAGGGATCGCGTAGGGATACGTGATGGTTCTCTTCTTTTCCTCAGCCACAGGGGGTAGCTTTAAACCACACTCACCAGACATTGAAAGCACTGATGGGTTATGTTGTCGTTGCTGTTGCTTTTCTGTTTACGAATAGTTTTTTTCTCCCCCTCACCCAAGGATGCCTTCTCCTTGCAAACTGTTCACCGATATTGTTTTTTCTCAGCCTCTTCATCGTACCTTTATTCTTTCTGAGCCGCCCAAAGCTACACGTGGCATCTACTTGCTCTGCAACCGGTAAAATGTTTTGTGGCTTCCTGATTGGAACGGAAATGGAAGACGGAAAGCATCTATACGGTAACGCCATTTTATTCCTACATTCTACGAGATGAGTTTCGTTCCTTGAACCAAGTGATGACGAGTCCTTCCTCCATTTTCACAGGAAATAACGAACGAGTTGCAAAATAAAAACGCAGTTGCACGCAATTAACACAATTATCATTCACAATTAACGACTTCGTTGTAATTGTTCTCTTCGTGCAAAACCCAGTGGAGCAAAGCATTACTTCGCGGTGTGATTTCCCCGCACGAATTCTACGAACAACAAGCCAGATGCTATGTAACATTACCGTTCTCAATATGTTAGGCTGTCGCATCAAACGTGAGACAGATGTCATAATAATGAAGGTGCTAGAGAGTTCTCGTCAGTGGACGATGTTTGATAGGCGTGATCTTCAAGACCGAAATGAAGGGGGGGTGGGGTTGGGGGTTCGGGGGGGGGTCGGGGGGGGGGGGTCGGGGGGGGGGGAAATGTTACAAGTAAAGCTTCGGTACGTTTAAGAACAGAAGCCTTCTAGGGAGAGACGACAACCATCTTGAGCGACTTTAACAACCTTCAGGAGGAGGCGACAGGTACCTTATTTTGCCTGTTGGAATCTTCAGGAAGAGGTGAAGGCATTTTTGATGACTTAACAGAAGGAGAATCTTCAGAAAGGTTTTGGCACTTTTGGTGCTGTTAATGAAGCAGCATTTTACGGATGAGCTTAAGGCACTTTTGGTGTTGTTAATGCAGCAGCATTTTAAGGAGGAGCTTAAGGCACTTTCGGTGATTTAAATAGAAGGAAGATCTTCTGGAAGAGGTGATGGCACTTCTGGTGTTGCTAATGAAGCAGAATCTTTAGGAAGAGCTGCAGGCACTTTTGATGACTTAGCAGAAGGAGAATTTTCAGGAAGAGGTGATGGCTATTCTAGTGTTGTTAATGAGGTTAAGTGTCCAGGATGAGGAAAGGAGATCTTTGGAGACTTTAACAGAAGGAGAATCTTCAGGAAGAGGTGATGGCTATTCTAGTGTTGTTAATGAGGTTAAGTCTCCAGGATGAGGTAAGGAGATCTTTGGTGACTTTAACAGAAGGAGAATCTTCAAGAATAGCTCATGGCACCTCTGATGACTTAGCAGAAGGAGAACCTTCAGGAGGAGGTGATGGCACTTTTGATGTTGTTTGTGAAGCGAAATCTCCAGGAAGAGCACCAGGGCACCTTTGGCGACTTTAACAGAAGAAGAATCCTCAGGAAGAGACGAGTTGCAACGTAACACCGCGCAGCGCCATTCAGTGCACGCCCCTCTTTCCCCTTATCGAGACGGGTTAACGAGGCGCATTACGAGCCTATGTAGAGAGATGGACGCCAGGGCGGTAGTGTAGGGGGAAAGCTGGTTGGGTATCACGGCGGAAGTCTAAACAAGACGTGAAGTCGATCGCCAAGCCAGGAGCTTTTTCCAGAACCATCGTTCAGAAAACAAGCGTTTTTGGTTCTGCTACCACCTGCACAGCGCCGGAGTTTAGCTTCGGCCTCCCAGAACTCCCAAGTGCAGCTTCCGCCATGGGATCAACACCTGCGTTTACCAGACGAAGGAAGCAGAACACTGTTCCGAAAAAGATCGTGGCACAACGCCAGATCCAAGCGGAAGACATTTTCAGGCACTACACTCAAGTTTCACATGATTTATGGCAGCATCAGCACAGAGGCCTGACGTACGTGCAGGGATGATGGGGCGCTAGGTGCTCAGGAACAGGGAAGAAAGGATCAGAACTACTCTCAGTTGCATGGGATGCAAAGAAGGGACGGACGATGACGCAACTGAAGCAGGAGAGAGGTCAAGCAGAGATAAATCGCACCTTGTAGAACCAGACTGTTCTCCACAGCGTTTACGTACAAGACGTCGAGATGAGATCCCATCAGGTGAGCCAAAATGGAAACAAGATATATTTTATTCCAGGGCAGAGGTAATCTTTTGCTCATGAAGGATCCAAACTGCGATGCACCTCTGAGGGAACGGCTTCTCCGCGGCAGACATGTGCGAAAGCACGTGACGATGGGGGGAAAAAATTAACCACTTAGCGTCTGCAGCAGGCATTCTAATACGCCGATGAATGTTTTTCGATAACAGCATTTGCTAATCGAGGCTACCGATATATCATTAGCTGCATCTGATGAAATATTGAAAAGTATTGCCCATTTTGTAAAGTAGCCAGGAAAAGAAAAGATGATAAAAATCGAGCAAAACTACTATCACAACAGAACTGCAAAAACGGGCCTCCTTGAGGTCAAAAGCGTTCAAGGGCCGTTTGATCAGTTGAGACAGGAGGGAGGTCTCAGCCATCAATCACTGGAACACGTGTGCACTAGCAGCTTCAAAATCTTTTATCATCTCATCACACTGAGTGTAACTTCAGGAGAGGCAGTACACGGGCAGATTGCCCCGGCGGTGGGAAGTCATCAGGATCTGCTGCTTCGCTATCTCTGGGCTCGAAGCACCACTAACAGTCTGGCAGTAATGCAGGGCAGACCTCTCCACCGACAGCAGGCCAGCCTGCCTGTCTGGAACAAAATCGCTCTGACCTTCCGGTACAGCACGCAATTAGCCACAGCACAGAGGTGAGGGAAAAGAAAGCAGCAGCAGAGACGGTTACAGGACAGGAAGAAGTAAAGTCAAGGACGAATGTTTGAAGAGGAGGCCATGAACGGGCCACTGCCAGGTGGAAGTCCTCAAGGGTTATCTGTGTCATGGATCTTCTGGTGTGGTCCATCTTCACTTTAGTTCGATTATCGTCCTATCAGGCTTAAACTTGAGAAAATCGCTTACCTTTGACATTCTGCCTTTTTGCGCACACCAAGAAAACACAATACTTGCACCTACGCGAGTTAGCACACACACACACACACACACACTCACACACCACCCACACACACACACACACACACACACACACCACACACACACACACACACGACACCACACACACACACAACACACACACGCGCGCAGCGATCAACACTACTCTGCCAACACAACTAAGAGTGACAAAAACTTAGTATGTAAAAATTAGCGTTCGAATAAAGAAAAAAAGGAAATATAAAAAACAGTCAAACGTAGCGACGTGAGGATTAGAAAGAGAGAGATGATCGCGCGCGCGTGTGTGTGTGTGTGTGTGTGTGTGTGTGTGTGTGTGTGTGTGTGTGTGTGTGTGTGTGTGTGTGTGTGTGGGTGGGTGTGAGTGTGTGTGTGTGTGTGTGTGCTAACTCGCGTAGGTGCAAGTATGTGTTTTCTTGGTGTGCGCAAAAGGCAGAATGTCAAAGGTAAGCGATTTTCTCAAGTTTAAGCCTGATAGGACGATAATCGAACTAAAGTGAAGATGGACCACACCAGAAGATCCATGACACAGATAACCCTTGAGGACTTCCACCTGGCAGTGGCCCGTTCATGGCCTCCTCTTCAAACATTCGTCCTTGACTTTACTTCTTCCTGTCCTGTAACCGTCTCTGCTGCTGCTTTCTTTTCCCTCACCTCTGTGCTGTGGCTAATTGCGTGCTGTACCGGGAAGGTCAGAGCGATTTTGTTCCAGACAGGCAGGCTGGCCTGCTGTCGGTGGAGAGGTCTGCCCTGCATTACTGCCAGACTGTTAGTGGTGCTTCGAGCCCAGAGATAGCGAAGCAGCAGATCCTGATGACTTCCCACCGCCGGGGCAATCTGCCCGTGTACTGCCTCTCCTGAAGTTACACTCAGTGTGATGAGATGATAAAAGATTTTGAAGCTGCTAGTGCACACGTGTTCCAGTGATTGATGGCTGAGACCTCCCTCCTGTCTCAACTGATCAAACGGCCCTTGAACGCTTTTGACCTCAAGGAGGCCCGTTTTTGCAGTTCTGTTGTGATAGTAGTTTTGCTCGATTTTTATCATCTTTTCTTTTCCTGGCTACTTTACAAAATGGGCAATACTTTTCAATATTTCATCAGATGCAGCTAATGATATATCGGTAGCCTCGATTAGCAAATGCTGTTATCGAAAAACATTCATCGGCGTATTAGAATGCCTGCTGCAGACGCTAAGTGGTTAATTTTTTCCCCCCATCGTCACGTGCTTTCGCACATGTCTGCCGCGGAGAAGCCGTTCCCTCAGAGGTGCATCGCAGTTTGGATCCTTCATGAGCAAAAGATTACCTCTGCCCTGGAATAAAATATATCTTGTTTCCATTTTGGCTCACCTGATGGGATCTCATCTCGACGTCTTGTACGTAAACGCTGTGGAGAACAGTCTGGTTCTACAAGGTGCGATTTATCTCTGCTTGACCTCTCTCCTGCTTCAGTTGCGTCATCGTCCGTCCCTTCTTTGCATCCCATGCAACTGAGAGTAGTTCTGATCCTTTCTTCCCTGTTCCTGAGCACCTAGCGCCCCATCATCCCTGCACGTACGTCAGGCCTCTGTGCTGATGCTGCCATAAATCATGTGAAACTTGAGTGTAGTGCCTGAAAATGTCTTCCGCTTGGATCTGGCGTTGTGCCACGATCTTTTTCGGAACAGTGTTCTGCTTCCTTCGTCTGGTAAACGCAGGTGTTGATCCCATGGCGGAAGCTGCACTTGGGAGTTCTGGGAGGCCGAAGCTAAACTCCGGCGCTGTGCAGGTGGTAGCAGAACCAAAAAACGCTTGTTTTCTGAACGATGGTTCTGGAAAAAGCTCCTGGCTTGGCGATCGACTTCACGTCTTGTTTAGACTTCCGCCGTGATACCCAACCAGCTTTCCCCCTACACTACCGCCCTGGCGTCCATCTCTCTACATAGGCTCGTAATGCGCCTCGTTAACCCGTCTCGATAAGGGGAAAGAGGGGCGTGCACTGAATGGCGCTGCGCGGTGTTACGTTGCAACTCGTCTCTTCCTGAGGATTCTTCTTCTGTTAAAGTCGCCAAAGGTGCCCTGGTGCTCTTCCTGGAGATTTCGCTTCACAAACAACATCAAAAGTGCCATCACCTCCTCCTGAAGGTTCTCCTTCTGCTAAGTCATCAGAGGTGCCATGAGCTATTCTTGAAGATTCTCCTTCTGTTAAAGTCACCAAAGATCTCCTTACCTCATCCTGGAGACTTAACCTCATTAACAACACTAGAATAGCCATCACCTCTTCCTGAAGATTCTCCTTCTGTTAAAGTCTCCAAAGATCTCCTTTCCTCATCCTGGACACTTAACCTCATTAACAACACTAGAATAGCCATCACCTCTTCCTGAAAATTCTCCTTCTGCTAAGTCATCAAAAGTGCCTGCAGCTCTTCCTAAAGATTCTGCTTCATTAGCAACACCAGAAGTGCCATCACCTCTTCCAGAAGATCTTCCTTCTATTTAAATCACCGAAAGTGCCTTAAGCTCCTCCTTAAAATGCTGCTGCATTAACAACACCAAAAGTGCCTTAAGCTCATCCGTAAAATGCTGCTTCATTAACAGCACCAAAAGTGCCAAAACCTTTCTGAAGATTCTCCTTCTGTTAAGTCATCAAAAATGCCTTCACCTCTTCCTGAAGATTCCAACAGGCAAAATAAGGTACCTGTCGCCTCCTCCTGAAGGTTGTTAAAGTCGCTCAAGATGGTTGTCGTCTCTCCCTAGAAGGCTTCTGTTCTTAAACGTACCGAAGCTTTACTTGTAACATTTCCCCCCCCCCCCCCGACCCCCCCCCCCCGACCCCCCCCCCGAACCCCAACCCCACCCCCCCTTCATTCGGTCTTGAAGATCACGCCTATCAAACATCGTCCACTGACGAGAACTCTCTAGCACCTTCATTATTATGACATCTGTCTCACGTTTGATGCGACAGCCTAACATATTGAGAACGGTAATGTTACATAGCATCTGGCTTGTTGTTCGTAGAATTCGTGCGGGGAAATCACACCGCGAAGTAATGCTTTGCTCCACTGGGTTTTGCACGAAGAGAACAATTACAACGAAGTCGTTAATTGTGAATGATAATTGTGTTAATTGCGTGCAACTGCGTTTTTATTTTGCAACTCGTTCGTTATTTCCTGTGAAAATGGAGGAAGGACTCGTCATCACTTGGTTCAAGGAACGAAACTCATCTCGTAGAATGTAGGAATAAAATGGCGTTACCGTATAGATGCTTTCCGTCTTCCATTTCCGTTCCAATCAGGAAGCCACAAAACATTTTACCGGTTGCAGAGCAAGTAGATGCCACGTGTAGCTTTGGGCGGCTCAGAAAGAATAAAGGTACGATGAAGAGGCTGAGAAAAAACAATATCGGTGAACAGTTTGCAAGGAGAAGGCATCCTTGGGTGAGGGGGAGAAAAAACTATTCGTAAACAGAAAAGCAACAGCAACGACAAAGAACCCATCAGTGCTTTCAATGTCTGGTGAGTGTGGTTTAAAGCTACCCCCTGTGGCTGAGGAAAAGAAGAGAACCATCACGTATCCCTACGCGATCCCTAAGAAGCGATGAACTGGGGAAATCCACATACTAGTGATCACTTGCTCTCATCAGCTCTAGTGATTTGTGTGACTTTACATTGCCTACAAACGCTGATAGGCCGTGAACCTCCCTCATTCATTCACTCATTCGTTCGTTCGTTCTCTCTGTCAACTTTCGATGTAGTTTGAATGGTATACTGTTTTTGTTTGCTTTTTTGGTGCTACGTGCTGACCAAAGTCTCACACTTTTTGTGAGGGGAGCAATGAATCAGATCCGTTTGAGAGACGGAATTTATTTGTTAAATTTTGTACAGGGGGTAAAATTCATTAATTCTCTCTCTCTCTCTCTCTCTCTCTCTCTCTCTCTCTCTCTCTCTCTCTCTCTCTCTCTCTCTCTCTCTCTCTCTCTCTCTCTCTCTCTCTCTGCGTGCGCGCGCGCATGCGCAAATACATTCGCTCGCTCGCTCGCTAACGGGAACGTCTGTAAGTGCTCGCTTGCTCACGTGTGCGTGCGCGCGCGTTAGCGTGCATATTTGTGCACGTGGTTTTGCACATGGTTATATATTTATATCGCACCGTACACTATAACCGAGGAGGACAACTACTCAATTATTCGAGAAGAGGTGGAGACAGCGGTTAAGTCCCTCAAGAAAGGGAAGTCAGCTGGGGTTGACAACATTCCAGGGGAACTCATCTAGGCAGGAGGCGACGCAATGATCGATGCACTCACAAAGATCTGCAATAAGATCTGGCAGACGGGAGATTGGCCCACCCCGTGGACACAGTCCCTAATGATTACATTGCCCAAGAAAGGCAACCTGCAAATGTGCCAGAACTACCTCACAATCAGCCTCATCAGCCATCCCAGCAAGGTCACGCTGAAAGTACTGCTGAACAGATTAAAACCTCAGGCAGAGAAAATCATTGCTGAAGAGCAGGCAGGTTTCAGACCAGATAGGAGCACCACCGAACAGATCTTCAATCTGAGAGTCCTGTGTGAAAAACATCTACAACACCAACAAGATCTGTACCATGTCTTTATAGACTTTAAGAAAGCATTTGACAGAGTCTGGCATGCTGCGCTGTGGGCCACAATGAGAAGCTACAGCATCAGCTCCAAGATAATCTCTCCAGAAGACAGCCCATTTCATCCTTGACTCTAATATCCAAGTGTGATGGCGTTCGAGAAGAAGAAGAGCTCCAAGATCATCAAAGTCATCGAACATCTCTATGACAGAGCGACCAGCGCAGTCCTGTTCAATGGTACCACAGGCGAATGGTTCAGGACAACGGTCGGAGTCAGACAGGGCTGTCTACTCTCCCCCACACTCTTCAACCTCTTCCTCGAAAGGATAATGACTGAAGCCCTAGCAGACCACGAAGGATCAATCAGCATCTGTGGCAGAAAGATCACCAACTTACGTTTTGCTGATGACATTGATGGATTAGCAGGAAGTGAAGAGGAGCTGACTAGTCTTGTCGAGCACCTGGACAAGACCTCACAGGCATATGACATGGAGATCAGCGCCGAGAAGACCAAGGTGATGACAAACGACCCTCGGGGCTTCAAAAATTAAATCAAAGTGAAGGGTCAAAAACTGGAAGCTGTGAACAACTTCAAATACCTGGGATCTTTTGTGACTGATGAAGGGTCCAAACCAGAGATACTGTCCAGGATAGCACAAACAACAGCAGCATTGGCAAAGTTGAAGCCAATATGGCGTGACAGAAATATCACTCTCGCGTCGAAGATCAGGCTCATGCGCACGCTGGCCATCTCCGTATTCTTGTATGCATGCGAGTCCTGGACACTCACATCTGAACTACAGAGACGGATACAAGCCCTGGAAATGAGATGCTACCGCAAGATTCTGAACATCTCATATAAAGACCATGTCACGAATGAGGAAGTCAGCAACAGGATCAGGAGAGCATTTGGACAGTACGAAGACCTGCTCTCAATCGTGAAAAGCAGAAAGCTGAAGTGGTACGGTCACGTGTCAAGAGGCAGTGGGCTGGCCAAGACCATCCTGCAAGGTACCGTACCAGGTGGGAGAAGGAGAGGCAGGCAGAGAAAGAGGTGGGAAGACAACATCAAAGAGTGGACAGGCTTGACCTTTGCTGACTCACAGCGAGCCACAGAGGATAGAGATCGATGGAGGAAGATTGTCCGAAAGTCATCAATGGTGCCTCAACAACCCATCTCAGGGTTAAGAGACTGAACTGAACTGAACACTATAACGGCATCCATACCCTGTGCTTTTCATCTGTCGCCTCCATTACCACTTCCTCTCTCGCCGCTCTCTCACCCTCCTTCCCACTCTCACCCTGTTGTTTCTCATTTGCTGTCTATTCTCGCCTGTGTCGCGGCTAACCTGGATGCCCGAAGCCCTCCCAGATTAATTATTTCACTGATGGAGACAAGAACTCCTTGCCTCTTTGGCTATTTCTGTTTCCTGCAGCTGGAGGGCGGGGAAAGAGGGAGAGAATGGAGGAGGAGGAGAGAGGAGGGAAGGGTTCTTCCCGAAAGGGAAGTAGAGATGAAATCTCCTCCTGGAGGCTTCACCAACCCTGGAATAGCTCTCAGGATGTGCTCGGGGTCTCTCTGGCTACCTGCTTTCAAACCCTCAGTAGCCCCCAACCCCACCCCTCTCCCCCTCCACCCACGCTCTCATTTTCCCCACTTCATAGCTCCCCGAACCCACTCTCCACCCCCACCCTCACCCCTACCCTCACCCCTTACCCGTCTGCAGTCTGGCACCCCGCCAGACCGCCAAGTTGCTGGAGGAATCATGGCTTTCTTTGGGTAATTGGCACTACTTGGCAAATTGAACTGATTCACTCCTCTTCATCACCTCCATGCGCTACAAGTAGCCCTTAACCTTTCCTCGTTCATTCCGAAGGAAGGTGGTTAGTCCATGTTAGTTCATGAGGAAGCAAGATTGTCAGAATGAGCTTCATGTTGTCTTGGGTTTCGGGGTTACAGGAAGTTCGCAGGGAATGGGATATGAAGCGGAAAGGGGTTTGCGAGAAAGGCCGACCAACCGATCGAAGGACGGACATACAGACCAACAGACGAAAGGAGGGACGGAAAGACAAAATAGGCAAATGGACGAATGAACGGAAGGACACGCCGACTTACAGACAGACGAAAAAATGGACGGACGGATCACACATACACACACACACACACACACACACACACACACACACGCACACACACACACACGCACACGCACACACACACACACACACACACACACACACACACACACACACACACACACACACACACACACACACACACACACGCACACACACACACACACGCACACACACACACACACACACAAACACACACACACACACACACACACATACGCACACACACACACATACACTGAGGTAGAAGGGGCGATCAGAGACAAGGGCAGACACAGGAAAAATAAACCAGCGAGAGAAAGGGGAAGTGTAAAAGAGAGCCAGACTCCTCCGAATCACTCACCCACCCCCTACTCCCCACCCCTACTCCCCACCTCTACTCCCCACCCCTACTCCCCACTCCCCACCCCTTCTTATAAATGAACGGTGGGGTGATGTATCCTGCCTGTGGTTCATCTACCAGATCTACCACCATAAAAGTGGCGAGGGCAAATGGGAAAGAATGGGACGGCAGATGAGGGAAGACAGGAAGGGGAGCAGGTGTCACCTGTCATAGACAGCAACCAGAGTCAGACTGACTGTGGCAGTGAGGGAAGGCGTAGAGACTCAACCAGTGCAAAGGGCAAGTGCCTGGTATTCTGGTGGTGGTGCCGGTGGTGTGTTTAACGCCAAATTGTATTTCTCTCTGTGTCTCTCTGCTTGAATGGAAGGAGTCAGGTGACAGCCTTGTTGCTTTGTGGATGCTGATTCTACAGGATGTTTACAGGCAAACCAGAAATAGACCCGCTCCTCTTGAGTGTGCAACCACTGCCGTCTGTTCCAAACTCGTTCCAAACTCGTTGCCAGCACAGAGACGGCGATCCTGCTCCTGTTCATTGCAGGCTCTGCATTCCAGTAGTACCTTGTGTTGATTTTCGTTGTCTTCATCACACCAAAGTGTTTTGGGAAAACGAAAATGGTAGAACACTTTTCTTCTTCGCGTTTTTGGAATTTATCGTCATTATTATTTTCAGGCCAGGTGGCCTGTTGTGGCATGCTCTGACGAATGGACCCCTGTTCCAGCTGTCAGAACTAGTGGGGGTGGGGTGAGGTGGGTAGGTGTTGGGAGGTGTGTGTACGTGCGTGCGTGCGTGTGTGTGTATGTGCATGCATGTCTGCCTGCTTGTCAATGTGTGCGTGTGTGTGTGTATGTGTGTGTGTGTGTGTGTGTGTGTGTGTGTGTGTGTGTGTGTGTGTGTGTGTGTGTGTGTGTGTGTGTGTGTGTGTGAAGAAGAAGGAGAGGAGAAATGCCCTCGTGTTGGTCTTGTTCAGTAAAATGGTTTTGAAGTGCTTATGCAGGTTTTCCCACATTGACTTACTATTGCTTCAGGTTAACATCGTTTTCTGATCTCTTTGGTGCTATAGCTGTATGTATTTTGATGCCTTTTATTTGTGTTGCCAGAACATTTGAGTGACATTTGTTTGGGAGGACGGGTGTGTTGTTGCTGCTTTGATAGCTGCGATCCCCTCACTGACAGATGACTTCATCTTGCAGGCTCTGGGGTTGCCCCTGTACTGGAAGTGCCCTCTATGGAAATCAGCTGGTGGAGAGAAGCAGGGGCACATAACTCTGCAGCAGTTCACTGCCATGTGGAAACGGTCAGTACTTACAGACGTGTGGAACTGTTTGCCGTGCTGGTTGTTTGCATGATCAGGTGATGCATGGTGATGTTAATATGTTTTCTGTTATACCGTGTGTGTGTGTGTGTGTGTGTGTGTGTGTGTGTGTGTGTGTGTGTGTGTGAATGATTCCATGTCTGTCAGGGTTCCTCTTTCTCACTCTGTTTCTCTCTTTGTTCATGTTTCTTTATCAATTAGTTTAATGTTGACACTGTCTCGGGATTGCAGATAACCTTGAACTGTGAAAAATGCTGTATATTTGATGGAATTATGATCCCCTTTCAAATGGGCCAGCGGCCTAATCAAATCAACTTTTTGTTAGTTCGTTTGTTCATTCTCTTGGGGGGGGGGGGGCCCTCTCTCTCTCTCTCTCCCCTCTCTCTCTCTCTCTCTCTCTCTCTCTCTCTCTCTCTCTCTCTCTCTCTCTCTCTCTCTCTCTCTCTCTCTCTCTCTCTCTTCTCCTCCTCCCCCCTCTCTCTCTCCACATCTCCCTTTCAATCATCTAAACCACTCACTGTCACCACAAACAAGCAGACTCTCTCAATTCACTCCTGTTCCTCAACTATCCATCTCCAGATCAACTTAGCTGTGTTAAATCAAGGAGTTCTTGGTGGAAGGTGGCAGAGTGTTTGTAGTGAAAACAGCCAGCAGGCTGTGTGGGCAACACTCTGTTGAGGGAGTGAAGTTCAGAGTAAGATGTGCATGGGTATCCTCAGTCCACCACCCTCTCACCACCACCCCATCCCCCACCCCCCACCCTGTGTTTACTCTTCCTATCACCCTTTGCTGTCTTGCAGCCTGACTTCACAAGACTGGGTAGCTGTTTGTTTGTTTGCTGGTGGGAAGGCTTGTTTGCTGTGGCAAGTGGTTCCTGCCACAGTTGTGTGAGGATGGGTGCTGTGTTGGCTTCACTGTGTCTGGTCTGCAGTGTGAAATATTGCTTGAAGCAGGGATCCTTGCATGGTTATAGCACTCAGCCATTAACTGAGGGTTGTGGGTTTCCCCAATTTTTTTTCCTCCCTATCTCCAGCAGAACTTGTGCACAGTATTGGGGTTTCTGTGGGGGTGAAATTGTGAAGCACAGTGTGAAGTTGGAATCCATGCTTTATTAGAGCGCTCAGACGTTAGCCATGAGGTTGCTGGATTGGGCCCTGCCTGATGTTCTGGATACCCAACTACCACCTGCAGGATCTTAGCCCTGTTTTAGGACTGGGATAGTAAATAGGGTTGGAGTTGTGAAGTACTACTTGAGCAGAGACTTTCATGCTGCTACTTGCCCTACTGTCAGTGACCTGGTGAACTCCTACACTCTGTTGCATGGTTAATGGAATGACTGAGTTGTAAGTAATGGTGGAACTGGAAGAAAGAACACCTGTGTTGACAAGTTTGCACAAGTGCCTGACATGCCATAGTGTGTTCCTGGAGTACATGTAAGAAGAAACCACCATGGAATTACATGTTTTGGTAGATATCTTAACAGGTTATGCAAGGGACTCATGATTAGTTCCAAGAGTAAGACAGATTGTGTGCATTATAGCTAAAGGGCAAGGAGAACAATGACCTCCTCTTTATGCGCAGCTTTGATGGAGTTGTGTGAAAATTGTCTGGTTGGTTCTGTCACTCACTGCATAAATCTTCTTTTGACAGGCTTACGTTACACAAGGGGCTGTCATGTTACTTACATAAGGTGGATTATGTCCTTGTTAGTCTGAGGAGAAAAAAGTCTGTCACTGCTTCACCAGGTGCTGTTTTTATGGAGGATGAGAGAACTGGAAGGTTGATGCCTCTGTCAGTACAGTAAAATGTCTTTGCACACAAACCTTTATTTTGACTGGTTTATGCAAGGGCTTGCAAAATGTCTCCGTAAAGTAGAACATATTGTGTCTATGCAAATCAATGTGGAGAGATATCTAATATCTCCTTACTTGACTCATCTTCTATGCCTCTGTCAAATACCTTGCCTGCAGTTAGTATGGCAGAAGCAGAACACATCTTCTCACATTTACAGGTTTGATGGATCGCCTGTCTGAGTACTATGTTGGTGTAACTGATAGGCCTTCTGTGATTAGCCCAGTCTGGAAGCAGTGTAACATGAGGTGCCATAGCTGGCTCTGTCTGAAATCTCTTGAAAATATTTTGCTTGTCAGATATACCTTTGCCTTTGTTGTAATGCCACTGCTGAGGTTATGATGCCACTGCCTTAAATTTAGTAACCTGGATATGTGCCATCTTGCCAGCACAGATAGTTGGCTTTGTGGGTTGTAGAATTTTGGTGTGTGCTCCCATGTGGCAGCACTTGGTTTTTCTCATTCCTAATTGCAAGCAGTAGACCTGGAGGAGGAACCAATTCTGATGAATCACAAAAGGCAGAGAGGAAGATGACTGTGCAGGCTGCTTCTGCTCATAGGAAAGGGGCGGCCTGCACATCTTGCGAGTGACGCGCAGGCGTTGTGTGGCTGGTTTTGTAATGTCAAGAGAAAACATTTCTTTGCTCTCCTAACGATGCTTGAAGATCTATGCATGTTGATTGATATACCCAATATGTGATTCGTTGTGTTGTCTAGAGGAGGTGGGTTTGTTGTTGTTGAGTTGTTTTCCATGCCTTTGCCTTGAGTCTTCAGTGCTGCGGCACTGAATGTGGCCCTGGTTGTTGTGCTTGGCCATTTGCTTGTAGAAAATAAAGACCTGTTAAGCAGAGGCACTGGTGACAGTAAGGCAGTCTGTGTGATGCAGTCATAGTGGTAAGACATCATTGACTATTCAGTTGGAAAGTGCATACAAAGTATGATCACATACATTAGTAATAAAAAGGTCAGGGTATAGAAAAAACAGTTCTTGAAGTGAAGTTTTAATGTTTCCCCTTTAACCCCCCTCGACATGTCGTCCACCTTACATACATGCATATGCATACATGCGAACCCTTTCCAATGGTAGTTATGAATTGTTAATAGATTATTTACATTTGGTCATTTAGCATATTTCCATACATGAATAAAACAGGAACTCATGATTCGTGTTATAGGGCAGTCACTAGATCACTTGGGGATAGACTGATCTTCTGACTTGAGGAGCCATGCTGTGACATGACTGTGCTACAGGGGCGTGCATGCCGTCCATGCCTGTGTCAGTGACGCTGACAGTTTTGCTGTGTGTGTTGTAGGGTGACTGTGCTACAGGGATGTGCTTGCCGTCCATTCTGCCTGTGTCAGTGAAGCTGACAGTTTTGCTGTGTGTGTTGCAGGGTGACTGTGCTACAGGGATGTGCTTGCCATCCATTCTGCCTGTGTCAGTGAAGCTGACAGTTTTGCTGTGTGTGTTGCAGGGTGACTGTGCTACAGGGATGTGTTTGCCGTCCATTCTGCCTGTCAGTGAAGCTGACAGTTTTGCTGTGTGTGTTGCAGGGTGACTGTGCTACAGGGATGTGCTTGCCATCCATTCTGCCTGTGTCAATGACACTGACAGTTTTGCTGTGTGTGTTGCAGGGTGACTGTGCTACAGGGATGTGCTTGCCGTCCATTCTGCCTGTGTCAGTGAAGCTGACAGTTTTGCTGTGTGTGTTGCAGGGTGACTGTGCTACAGGGATGTGCTTGCCGTCCATTCTGCCTGTGTCAGTGAAGCTGACAGTTTTGCTGTGTGTGTTGCAGGGTGACTGTGCTACAGGGATGTGCTTACCGTCCATTCTGCCTGTGTCAGTGAAGCTGACAGTTTTGCTGTGTGTGTTGCAGGGTGACTGTGCTACAGGGATGTGCTTACCGTCCATTCTGCCTGTGTCAGTGAAGCTGACAGTTTTGCTGTGTGTGTTGCAGGGTGACTGTGCTACAGGGATGTGCTTACCGTCCATTCTGCCTGTGTCAGTGAAGCTGACAGTTTTGCTGTGTGTGTTGCAGGGTGACTGTGCTACAGGGATGTGCTTGCCGTCCATTCTGCCTGTGTCAGTGAAGCTGACAGTTTTGCTGTGTGTGTTGCAGGGTGACGGCCAGCCACCACGATGCTGCCTCACAGTTTGTGCGGCTGGTGGCCAAACCCAACAACACATGTCTGGAAGAGGACGACTTTGTTCCACTCATGCAGGTGAATCCAGGACTGCTTCTCTTATGGACTCTTTGCCATGTGATGTGTCTCATAGAAACTTTGGGGCATGATGATGTTCTTCATGCATTGCCATTGGACCTTGCATGATCTGTTCATATAGTCTTCAAGAGTCCTCTGTCAGTAGTGCAAATCTGTCTTGAAGGGACCCAAATAAGACTTAATAAGGGAGAAGAACAATTGAAGCAAAATAGCTGATTTGAGGGGATGTATTTGTTGTCATTTGGAAACTGTTTTCTCCAGGCATTGCACTGTCAGTGTATCATCCTTAGGCTTAACAAACAACACTGTATCCTGTCCCACTATTGGATGACCGGTATTTAATGCTTGCTTGACACAACAGGAGCTCATGGCTGTTTTGTTGTTGTTGGTAAACTGCAGCAGTGGTAGGTGCTGACTGGCCCTTTATTTGATTTCTCTGTTGCTCTGGAAGCTTTATTGTCTTGATTCAGGCCAAAACTTTGCCACCAAAGAGCGCTACTCTGGTTTACTTACTTACTGCCCGTCGACCCTAGCAGGGTATGGGCCGCCAACCACAGCTCTCCACAGTCCTCTGTCCTGGGCCATCCTCTCTAGCTGGTTCCAGATGTAACCCATCTTATTGGTGTCAGCCTGAAGGTCACGCCGCCAGGTGTTTCTTGGACGGACAGAAGGGTAGTCGGCTTTGTGGCTTCCTCTAGGCTTTCACCACACAGCGTCAGAGGTCTTCGCGATGAAGAACCTTCCTCTCCCAGGATAAAGGTGTCTGTTTCATCTGTTTTTGGCGGTTTTGTAGTGAGCTCTTTTTTACGGGGTGGGGTTGCTAGCCCCACGCCCAACTCTCCTCCTTTTGCAGCCGGGCTTGAGACCGTCCTTGGCAGAGTTGCTACTCTGGTTTGCTGTTGGTTAACTACTGGTGACCCCCTTAGGGTTGTGGGTAAATATTGGTAAAAGAGAAATTGAGATTTGACTTTCTTTTACTCTTAGTCTTACTTTCTCTAGTGCTTTTGTAGTTATTGGGCTTACATAGTCTACACAGATTGACGGGCCATGAAACCTTATCTGTCCATTTATTCATGCTGGGTTTATTAATTTTTTCATTTGTTTACTCTGGGTGTGTGCTGCTTGCAGGACATAGTGGAGTATCATCCAGGCCTGACCTTTCTGCAGGAGGCTCCAGAATTCCACTCCAGATATGTCAATACAGTGAGTCTTCTTCTAAACACTTTGTCAAAGCATGCATTTCTGTGTATGCATGTATGAGGGGGGTGGAGCTATTTGTATAAATGGCATGTTTTCTTTATGATGCTTTAACCCATTATGACCTACAGTGTGTGATGAAAACGGCTTCCTAAAACCCGAGTTTTTTTTCTCAGGAAAAAACACAAAATCGACAACACTCATTAGAAAAGGTTTTTTTGGTCACTTCTACACTTCCTAGAAAGAAGAAGTACACCACTGTCAAATGTGACGTCTGCATAGCATCCGGTCTGAAAGGGGGATGTAACGCGTGCATAGCATCCGGTCATATCGGGCTAAAGTATATATGTTTAATTTATGCATGGGGTTTTCAAAGTTTTGGAGAAGAGAAATTTACAGACTATTCTATTTTAGCATTTTCTCAATATTAATCTTTTCTGAATTAATCAGATACCATACCTGTTGAAGTTTCTTTATATTGGATTGTATTTTGATATTAATGTGAATTAGGCATCATGCATGCACACACACATGCACGCACGCACGCATGTATGCATGCACACCTCTCTTTGTTGCTCTCTCTCTCTCTTTCTCTCTCTCTTTCTCTTTCTCTCTCTCTCTCTCTCTCTCTCTCTCTCTCTCTCTCTCTCACACACACACACACACACACACACACATACACACACTGTTGTAATGTTTCTTACCCTGGGTCAGGGTGAACTTCATATCAAGTAATGTTGTGGATGGAAACTCCCCTGCCCATTCTGTAGGCAGAGCAGTCCTCCATTTACCGGACAGCAGACACTGGGAAAGCAATATGTTCCTGCTGCCTGCCTCCAGGCAAGCCAAGGACAATCCCCATTGACCCTTGGCCTTTCCCATCCTCAGGTTATAGCCAGGATATTCTTCTGTGTGAATCGGTCATGGACGGGGAAGATCACAATACCTGAGCTCAGGAAAAGCAATTTCCTTCAGGTGAGGGATTTGTGTCAGCACTGATCCAGTGTGTGATGTACTGGCTGCCTTTAGATGAGGAAACAGCTACAGTGATGATGTTGAAAAGAATGTGTGTGTATATATGCACACGTGTGTGTGTGTGTGTGTGTGTGAGTTGTCTGTGTGTTTGTGGTGAAGTGTATGTTTGCCTTTGTATATATTTGTTTGCATGCATGTGTGTGTGTGTGTGTGTGTGTGTGTGTGTGTGTGTGTGTGTGTGTGTGTGTGTGTGTGTGTGCACCCCTAGGGTAGCTGCTGTGTATGAGTGTGCATGTATACATTGTGTGTGTGTGTGTGTATTTGTGTGTGCATGTGCAAAATTGTGTATGCATGTATGTGTGTGTGGGGTATGTATGTGTATATTCAAATATTTTGGTCACTTGTCATGGTTTTTGCATTATGGATGGATTCCACATGACAAATTCCAAGTGCAGATGTCTATTATAGTGTACCCCAGTCTAGTTGTACATGGAAACAGTCTTGTGAGTGTCCCCCTCTCCTCTTCAGATACTGGCCACGCTGGAGGAGGAGGACGACATCAACCAGGTGACGGAGTACTTTTCCTACGAGCATTTCTATGTCATCTACTGCAAGTTCTGGGAGCTGGACAAGGACCATGACCTCTTCATTGACCGCCATGACCTGGCCAGACACAATGACCATGGTGTGTAGGGCCATTCAGTTGAGAGTGCTCCTTTCATGTGCTAGTGCTGTACTTGGGCTGAACTGGCATGTTATTCCATACTAAAGTCTGGTTATTTGCACAGGAAAAGAAATATCACAATTTGAAATGGCTCTTAAGATTTTTTTTAATCCAACAACTATAAGATTACTTGCAGAATCAACTTCACAGAGTGTATTTTGCATACAATTTATTTGTATGTACTGCATTTAATATCTATCAGTTTGATTGGATTTGATGAAAACTGCAGTGTTACTCAGAGTTTCTTGTTATGATAATTGGGAAAATTTAAAAACAATAAATAGTGTCATGTTAGCATTGAAAACATCTTGACAGGTCTTCCATGTGCAACTTGCCTTCAGGTGTTGACAGTTGTTTGGACTTTTTTCCTCCAGCTATCTCCTCAAGGATGATAGACAGAATTTTCTCAGGAGCTGTCACTAGGTGAGTTAGCTTTGTTTGTTTGATATATTTATTTGGATGGATCTTTCTGTGACACCATAACTGCCCCCATGTCAACCAACGCAAATCTGATTGTAAAATACACGTATATAACATCCAATCTGTGCCACATGTAGATAGAGCTCTTTGCTCTCTGTGTGTGTGTGTGTGTGTGTGTGTGTGTGTGTGTGTGTGTGTGTGTGTGTGTGTGTGTGTGTGTGTGTGTGAATCTGTGTTGTGTGTGTGTGTGTGTGCGTGTGTGTGTGTGTGTGTGTGTGTGCCCGCGCACATATGTGTGAGTGTGTGTGTATGATTGCATGTAAATTATGTAGAAGTGCTTAATTATGAATGCACTGCAATATATGGGAATTTGAGGATGAAAGATAGTGTAGGCATTGTATTCAGCCATTGAGAGCATCTCTATGGAGTTGATGTTGGCTGTTTTATATCAGAGTGGAGCAAAGAGAGTATTGTGTGATTGAAAAATGTCAACAATCCTTTGACATAGCCTTTTTGAAAATTATTTTCCTCTCAAGCGCTGCTTGTGCTCAGAACAGGTTATTTCTAAATAACAGCCAGAAAGTGAATGAGTGGTATTGCCCTAAGTTTTTGTGAGGCAATTCATATAAGACATTGATGTTCTTTGTTAAGAAAATATTGTATTGTAATCATTATTACTACACGCTTTCTGGGCTATCAAAGGAAAGAATTTAGGTGCATTAACGAGTACCTTCTCTACTCGTTGCTTCATTAATAGGCTCTGGTTTGCGGCAGATATTCAAGGGAGATAAATCCATTTGACAAGATGTGGCTGCATGCAGTGATCTTCCATCAACATTTGCTCAGCTTGAAACAACAATTGGCTGTACTGGTGAAATGGAGAAGAGTTTGTGACTGCAGTGTTGTCTTTAAGTCTTTCATGTAGTGTATTTACAAACCATCTTTTTGGTCACATCTGAGATCTGTTCTTTATGTCAAGATGTATTATGGTCCTAAAAGGCGGCAGACTTTCTATGAGAAAACGCCCTAGGACAGTGCTTTACTGTTGCTTGCTTTATGTCTTGCAGGGGGAGAAGCCTTCGGGATGACAAGATGAGCTATCCAGAGTTTGTCTGGTTCCTCATTGCTGAGGAAGACAAGCGCCATCCTACCAGGTCGGTGGCTCTCCTTGAAAGGCTCTGTGATGGATCAGTTAGCTGTACAGTGGACTGATCAACCAGAAGCATACTTACAGTAGTGTGCGTGTGTGTGTGTGTGTGTGTGTGTGTGTGTGTGTGTGTGTGTGTGTGTGTGTGTGTGTGTGTGTGTGACAGAGAGAGAGAAAGTGTTCAAAAGATGAATTTGGGAACTTGTGTGAAGAGTATATGTAATAACCATCTTTTTAAAAGCATTCTAAACTACTATCAGGATTGATATCTCGAGATGATTTTCCATTGGAGCAGTTCACTTAATCACTTTGAGATGCCAGTCTGACTTGGTAAGAAAATGTGTAGGTGCTACATGGTCATTGTGTCATATTTCTTATGAAGCTGAAGGTAGTCCAACAGTTATGGACACGTGCTGGTATTTCTATGACAGCATAGAGTACTGGTTCCGCTGCATGGACCTGGATGGGGATGGGGTGATCTCCATGTACGAGATGAACTACTTCTACGATGAGCAGATGCAGAAGATGGAGGCCATTGGCATCGAGAAGCTGCCATTTGAAGACTGCCTTTGTCAGGTGAGGAGGCACCATTCTGTCTTTGACATTCATCCATAGAGAATAACCACAAGCAGCTCTCCTACACACGTTCTCCTTTAGTTGCTGTCCCGTGTGGATTGGGGTTTCAAGAGTAGACCCACCGTGTCTCCCGACATGATTTGTAAGAGGTGAATAGATAGGGACACAGTGACTTGAATTGTGCTTGCTTGGACATATTCTGATGATTTTCTTGCTTAACGAACGGCCTTACTTAACCTACTAAGGCTGAAAGGCCATAAAACTCTTCATTCATCCATCCTTTAGCTTGCTTTGTCCAAATAAATTTCTACAACATTTGAACACTTACTTTTAAGTTTTTGCTTTTCATGGGAGTGATTGTAATGATCAACTGTGGGCTGTGTAGTTTGACTTTTGTATTTTGTCTGAATTCGTTATGTCCTCTTCTCCTAATTAGACCCAGGAATATGGATTTTTTTTCCAAATGTGCACTTAAATGTCTGTGACACATTAACTATTGAAGTGTTTACAAGTGTTTCTGAATTGCTGTCAGTTGCATCAAATCAATCCTGAGTCTTTAGCTTGGTTTTGCATAATCTCTTGGTGGTTGTAACCAAAGTGACTGAAGATCTTGCAACTCTGAGGCTGGATATGCCTGTGATGTGTTGTTGGGAACTGTATGGCAGCAGTCAGATTACCACTGTGACACATGCCTGCAGATGCTGGACCTAGTGGGGCCAAAGGAGGAGGGGAAGATCACACTGCGGGACCTCAAGACCTGCAAGATGGCCAACATCTTCTTCGACACCTTCTTCAACCTGGACAAGTTCTTGGAACATGAGCAGCGGGACCCCTTCGCCAATGTTCGAGTCAGTGGTTGTCTTTGTATCTTTTCCATATCTGTTGCTCCATTCCTTTTTACTCAGAAGGTCTTAGACTTATTATAATATGGTCTATTTTTCTGTTTCTGCCTCCTTTTTGATTCCTGATATATGCCTCATCATCTTTAGATATTGTGTGTGTGTGTGTGTGTGTGTGTGTGTGTGTGTGTGTGTGTGTGTGTGTGTGTGAAAAAGAGAACCACATTTGTGGTTGTCAGTGTTATTTCTTTGTCTTTTATTAAATCTTTCTAGCATCTTCTCTCTTCTCTCTCTCTCTCTCTCTCTCTCTCTCTCTCTCTCTCTCTCTCTCTCTCTCTCTCTCTCTCTCTCTCTCTCTCTCTCTCTCTCTCTCTCTCTCTCTCTCTCTCTCTCTCTCTCTCTCTCTCTCTCTCTCTTCTCTCTCTCTCTCTCTCTCTCTCTCTCTCTCTCTCTCTCTCTCTCTCTCTCTCTCTCTCTCTCTCTCTCTCTCTCTCTCTCTCTCTCTCTCTCTCTCTCTCTCTCTTTCTCTCTCTCTCTCTCTCTCTCTCTCTCTCTCTCTCTCTCTCTCTCTCTCTCTCTCTCTCTCTCTCTCTCTCTCTCTCTCTCTCTGAGTGTCAGCTCTGGTCTATCTCTCTTACCCTAGGTTCACTCTCAATATGAGTATTGTTGACATGGCAACAAGGTCCTGATGGCTGGGATTGTCTTCTCATTGTTCATCCTTTGGCAATTTCATTAGTGTATCTCTTGCAGTAGTGATTTGCTTGACAACTGATGCATACTTACCTCACAGTGAAATCAGCCAGAGACATGCATTTCATTAATGTTGTAACAGGATCCTGAGGCTGAGGGTACAGAGATGTCAGACTGGGACAGATACGCAGCAGAGGAGTACGACATTCTGGTGGCAGAGGAAGGAGCCAATGACCAGGAGGAAATGTGAGTTCTTGCTGCTCTGCCACTGCCATCATGGACAGGCGGAAGTGTTTGTTGCTTGCAGCAACTTCAGGTGGTCTTTTTTTGTGTGCAGGAATGCACAGACATGGTGTGAAAAGTAGTCATTATTATGGTTAGAGTGTTTTCCAGTTTTAGTTTCTGCTTCTCTTTCTGATGCTGCCGTCTCTCTCTCCTCTCTCTCTCTCTCTCTCTCTCTCTCTCTCTCTCTCTCTCTCTCTCTCTCTCTCTCTCTCTCTCTCTCTCTCTCTCTCTCTCTCATTAATTCATTCTCTCAACACATGTTCATACATACACATGCATGCCATGCATACATGTGCATGCATACACACACACACACACACACATATGCATACTCATATGCAAAACACACATGTACACAACACACCCTTTCTTAAAGTGGTCCTTTCTCACTCTCATCCACCTTCTCTCTATTTCCCTTGGTGATACAATCTAAAGAATTTTTTTTAAGAAATAGAATATCCAGTTTAAATTTTTTTTTTCTAGATGCATGTAGTAAACTTCATCTTGATAGTTAGGTACTCTCAGAACAAAGTTGTGATCAAGTAGTGTCTCATTCTGCATTTTCATTTTTCATTTTCTAGTCCCAGCAGCAAGAAATCTCCTTTCACCTGGGAGAACCTTTTAAAATGCTTCAAAATAGCTGAGTCTCATTTGTACTGAAAAGTAGTGTAGCTGATGCTAAGTGAGTAAAGCAAGTTTGCGTCTGTTTTTGTCTTTTTGTTCAGAATAGATTCCACCTTTTTTGAACCGTACAAAATCAAAAGATCTAATTAGCAAGGTAATTTAGTTTTCTTTTGAGTTCATTTTGAAGAATAACTGCACTTTTGAGATGACAGTGATTATTGCATGTTGAATGCAATGAATCTTTTTCCCAACGTTTATTTCAATAAGATCCCCCCCGTTCATACTTTTTTCTTTTTCTTTTCTTTTCTGTTGCTGTTGCTGTTCACACCCCTTCTGTCATTGATTTACATCATTCTCTCTCCAATTCTTACTAACAATGCATTATTTCATGGTTTTTCCACTTTTTGTTATCTCCTGCAACATCAAACCCAACTTTATTTGACTCCCACCTTTTGCAGAACATAAAGCCATGTAAGTGTTTCTTTCTGTTTGGGTTGTGTTGGGTTTCTCAAAGGTGTGGTGTGCATCTTGAAACCAGCAGGCACTACTCAAATGTTCATGCCTAGTTTGGACGAAACGACTGGCAATGGCTTATAGATCTTGCCTTGTGATGGATGCATGGCTGAAATACAGGGGCAGATCCAGTCAACTTGTTGGTGCATTTCATTGTAGGAGCTTTATTTGGTTGAGGGATCAATTCAGTGACTAATTTTGGTTGCTTAATTGACACCATCATGCTTATAGGATACAAGGGTTCACCATTGAAGTTGAGGTTGTATGATCTTTCGAGTAGATTGCATGTATGAGACAACTTTTGACAAAATTGGTTGTCATAATTAGATTAATTTTTAAAATAGAATGGTGGGGAAAAGGAAGTAGAGAAAATCAAAGACAATAATTCATTGGTGCCAGTATTTTAAGTGGATTAATTTTCTATGAGGAGTTCTTTAATATATACAGATCATTTATTCCTAAGAAGAGCTGAATATAAATTTTAAAAATAATAGTGGTTTTTTTTTTACCCTCAGGAAGAGAGAGAAAAATATTGCCATCTTTGAGCTTCCAGAAAATGTCAAAGTTGAGGCCTCATGGACCAGCTCAGTTTTCCAAAATATCAGTTGAATAAAGTATCATAACCACTTGCAGTTCTGAAATAGGGAGGAAGAGGGTTGAAAGAGATTGAAACTATGATGCAGGGCCATATGCCACTATTGCCATTGAGAGACTGACAGACAAGGACAGTGTGACTGACTGATGTGCACCTGGGATTTGTCTCTCCCAAACTTTTTCTGTGCTGCACTCCCGCTAAGTATCTCTGACTTTCTCTGCCTTTGAGCTGGTATGACTGAAGTGACTTGCTGGTGTGTGATGTGCAATCCAGCACTGAGTGAACCTGTCTAAGCAGCACCTCTCTTGCAAACTCCACTTCTTTTTATGTTCAGAGAATTCTTTTATTCATATGCTCTGAAGAAACAGACCCTAGACACTTAATCTTCAGTTGTTACCAGATTAAATGGGTTGTTACAGGAGGAGGATGTAATCAGCAGCAGATATTAAAAATGAAAATAGCTCGTGTTTTTGTTCACCCCAAGGATAAAATATCAGGAGGGGACTGAGTTAGACACATCGTTTTGACAGAAAATGGTTGTTATGATTTGAAAATCGAGCATGACTTTCCTATGAACAAAGATATTACTGGTCTTATGAACATTTAGCCATAGTTTACAAAGCTTTCATGAGAAATGGATCAAAACAGATCACACTGCCATTGCATGTAACGCCACCATCTGCAGTCATGCATGTGCCACAGTGACTGTGGAAATGAAGTGCACAGAGAGGAGTAGATCTGGAACTGCCAAGTGGAACCCTGTGTTGCTGTAGCATTGCTGTGGCTCTAGTCTTGCTATATATCTCTTCTTTCTGCATGCAGCCTGATGCAGAGTCTCAACAGGTGAGTGGAGAGGGTGTGGAGTTGTATTCAGCACTCCTCACCTGTGGTCCTGATGTTGCATGTAATATCCACCAATGTAAATGTGAGAGACTCCCCAAGATATATGTTCTTCTTCTGACTGATTGAAGAATGACATCGTTTGTACAGTTCTAAGTGGGTTTCAATTTCCTCTGATGTAGTCTCATTCTAATGTGTCATTTCTAGAGTTTTCCCCTCCTAGGCAGCTGATGGATTCTGCCTCAGGAATGCATGCATGCACACAGACATGCATGTGCGCGCGCACACACACACACACACACACACACACACACACACACACACACACACACACACACAATAAATGCAAACAAATTGCATTGTAATACATCACTGGTGCAATTAAACACATCATAAGTTAATTTTTAAATTTAATTTATCGCTGAGATTGCAGGTGCATATATATATATGTATTTGCAGTACCGCAGTTGTGAAGGAGTGACCTTGTACTTTTTCTTTTAACTACTCTGGCCTTCTGATAATTGTAAAATGGTGTCTCGTTTGTGTGACTTTGCCATTTCCTTCTTTCTGTTGGTATACTTCCTGTCTAAGAAGTAATTCTTTACTGTCGGGAAAGCAGAGATGTTAGTTTTAAATTTTGCTGAGCTTCCTATACTATTTCCCTCCCGAAGATTTAATCGCTGGAAAGTGTCTCTGTCTATACTTTTGATGTTGTCTGTCAGCTTTGAGGAACTACTAACCACAGCTATTTTTAATTGCCCAGGAAAGTTCTTTGTATTGTGTAATGAAATCTTCATGAAGGGTTGATGAGTTTTCAGTTTAAGGAAAGTCTCACAAGATGAGAAACATGAAAGGGCATGAACTAGATGGATGTCAATTTCAATTCAGTTGGGGTTGGGTGGTTGTAGGGAGCTTTAATGTCTCCCACATTAATATCACATAACAAAGTATTTCTAGGATGCTGGCTATATGTATGAATGTGGTAGTATTCACTTGAGAGAATATGTTTTGGTCATGTAGCATCAGTATCTTTTAGGGGAAAGTGGGGACAGGGCCTTAATTGAGTCCTTTTGTATCGGAATGGATTAGCTAGTAAAAGTTACTTTTCCTATTGCTCCTTCTCTGTGTATGTGTGTGTGCATGTGTGTGTGTGTGTGTGTGTGTGTGTGTGTGTGGTCGCGAGCATGTGTTGATTTGCTCTTAGTCATGAGTCTAATTCAAGGGAGACTACTGTCCGATGGAACACTGCTGTGTGATATCTCTCTTGCATTCAAGCACAATGGGATATCTCAACAAATAAACATGTGGTATAATATTTCACCTTGTATTTACGTGCCTTGCACTTTGACTGATCACTTTTGGTCCTCAGTTACTCTATTATAATATTTGCTCTTTGTTGAACCCTGCTGGTGATGGAGTTCTCATTATATTCACATTTCTTGTTTTGAAGCATGCCCTGGTATGGTGGACTGGGATGAGGTATTGACCAGTTTTTGTCGTGTTTGTGGACAAAGGTTTATTTGTTGTTGCTTCTCCCACTTAGCATCCTGACATGAGAGGCAAGGGGGATTTGTATTTTGGTGGGGGGTTTTCCCTTTTCCTCAACCCGACAACCTCCCCCATCCCCCAGTCCCCATCCCCCAGTCCCCATCCCCCATCCCCCAGTCCCCATCCCCCAGTCCCCATCCCCCAGTCCCCATCCCCCAGTCCCCATCCCCCAGTCCCCATCCCCCATCCCCCAGTCCCCATCCCCCAGTCCCCATCCCCCAGTCCCCATCCCCCATCCCCCAGTCCCCATCCCCCAGTCCCCATCCCCCAGTCGCCATCCCCCAGTCCCCATCCCCCAGTCTCCATCACCCAGTCCCCATCCCCCAGTCCCCATCCCCCAGTCCCCATCCCCCAGTCCCCATCCACCAGTCCCCATCCCCCAGTCGCCAACCCCCAGTCCCCATCCCCCAGTCTCCATCCCCCAATCCCCATCCCCAGTCCCCATCCCCCAGTCCCCATCCCCCAGTCCCCATCCCCCAGTCCCCATCCCCCAGTCCCCATCCCCCAGTCCCCATCCCCCAGTCCCCATCCCCCAGTCCCCATCCCCCAGTCCCCATCCCCCAGTCCCCATCCCCCAGTCCCCATCCCCCAGTCCCCATCCCCCAGTCCCCATCCCCCAGTCCCCATCCCCCAGTCCCCATCCCCCAGTCCCCATCCCCCAGTCCCCATCCCCCATCCCCCAGTCCCCATCCCCCAGTCCCCATCCCCCAATCGCCAACCCCCAGTCCCCATCCCCCAGTCCCCATCCCCCATCCCCCAGTCCCCATCCCCCAGTCCCCATCCCCATCCCCCAGTCCCCATCCCCCAATCGCCAACCCCCAGTCCCCATCCCCCAGTCCCCATCCCCACCCCTTTTGTTTCTCTCTCACTTGGCTCTTATTCTTTGACATGCCAATCTCTGCATATTTCATGCCTCTATCTGTTATTTCTCAGAGAGAGAGAGAGAGAGAGAGAGAGAGAGAGAGAGAGAGAGAGCATGCTGAAAATTTCCCTGTAACATTGGAGTAGCAGGAAACTATTTAAGGGGCCCCCCCCCCCCACCCCCCCCCCCCCCAAAAAAAAAAAAGTAGTCTGTTTCCAGTCATTCGACCAACCCTAAATTTTGATGCCAACTCTACTTAATTTTTTTCAGTGCTGGAAACCACCCACCCGCTCGCGCGTGCGCGCACGCACACACACACACACACACACACACACACACACACACACACACACACACACACACACACACACACTCACACACACACACAAAAATATTAATAAAAACTTCTAATAAACTTTACATGTGCAAAATATCATTTTCTTAGTGTATGAAACAACAGGTTTTTGCAATCGGCAATGTCATTTTACGTGTCTATGAAATGCCAACCTTTCTTTAAACTGAAAAAAGGGTTCCTACCTACACATATTCTTTTTTCTTTTGGGGGTGGGTGGGTGGGGTGGATGGGGGGAATTTTAATTTTAGCCTAATGATGAAAAACATCTGTGGAGTGTTGCTTGCTATAATTCTGGATGCCATGCTGCACATCATGTGCTGATGACTACTGTAGCTGTTGCAGTAGATATTCTTAACTCTACTGCTTCACAGTATAGAGTAGTGGAAACACAAAGGTGGCAGAGGCAATGGGGAAAAGATCTCCATCTGCCATGCTGCACATCATGTGCTGATGACTACTGTAGCTGTTGCAGTAGATATTCTTAACTCTACTGCTTCACAGTATGGAGTAGTGGAAACACAAAGGTGACAGAGGCAATGGGGAAAAGATCTCCAACTGCCATGCTGCTGTGTTAAGTTCTGAGGTCTTTTTCTCACACTCCTATTGGCTCTTTGAGATCTCTGAAAAACCATTTAGCTCTAGAGTTACCCTCTAGAGTCTTCATTTTCACCTTTTTCACACCGTGAACTCTTCTGTCTCCTGCCTCCTCCTGTCTCCTTCTCCCCACCCCCCACCCCCCACCCACACACCCCACTCACACTCCCCACCCTTACCCCCTCCTCTCTCTCCCAAGTGCAAGTTGTAATAGCAGGCAACGAAAAAAATTCTGTCAACATCTTTTGCTGTTTGATTTGGGGAAGTGTTTAATTAAAAGTTTTCAGTTTGATTTTGGGTGTGGCTTTTTTCCTCTTTCTCTCGGAAAGAGAAAAAAACTGCCTTTCTTTCCGTTGTTTTAAGAGCAACTGCTGGATCTATCCTCTGAAGTATTTCAAGCAGTTATCTCATAGCCAGCACATGGGTTGGGTTTCTTATTCATCACTAGTCGACACAACCTGCTCTTATGCTTTGCTTCCTCTGGCTTTGTTAGTGAACTCATTGTGGAAGTTTGTTTTGAATACTGTTTCTCTTTGTCAAAGTATGAATATACTTGTCTTTTTCCCTTTCCTTGTTTTACTATGATGGAGTAGATGAAGTGGTAATGTTGACATTGTGGAATATCTTGTTTGTTTTATCTTTTATGTTCTGTGAAGTATAGTTTTTCTTGCAATGTTGGAAAACATTTATCTTTCTTATTGCAGAAGTACTTGTTATCAGTAGACGTGGAAAACCAACCTACTCACCCTCGTTAGGCTCCCTAAGGGCCCAGAAAATAGCCTCAAAATGAAGGAATATTCATTGATGCAGCTCAAAAATTATGTCACAGGTTTTATATCTGCAGAATATACTTTGGTTTGCAGTTTAACTGGATGAAAATGTCTGGGTACACCGATTAGGATGAACCACATATCTTTGCGCATGACTTTTCAATAAAAGCAAGTCTTTGAACTCTCTCACCTCTCAGTGATGGCTGAATGCAGTAGGATGATTGAAATGACAACAATATTGAAGACAAGTTTACATGTACATGACCATTCTCAGCTTCTCCTCGTGATTTGTATTGAAGCAGATTTGCTATGAGTAGTTATGAATGTCAACTTAGTTTGACCTCACCCCCTGTCCAGACAGCAAAACTTTAACACAATGAGTGATAGAATTGTTATAGCCTGTCAGATGCAGAGGTAAGTGTTTTGGTCCAGTGATTTCATTGCCTTACTGTAGCATTCTGACTGCAAAATGTGAGACTGCTCCTGCGGATGTGCTAACTGGTTTGTCTGCTTGCTCTTCCAGACACTATGACGATGACTTTGAGGTTGACGACGATGACAGCCTGGCCAATGAAATGGTCCGTCTGTCTGTGGCATCTCCGACATCTCCTACCTCCACATCTCCAAAAGATGACATCTATGACTTCAACACCAAAGACCTGGGCTACTGACCTCTGCTGTCTGCAGGGACCTTGATCTTGACTCATGTGACCCATAGGGACCATGGCCTTGATCCTTGACCCCATCTGGTGACCAGGGTTGAGAGAAAACACTTCCCAGTGTGTCCAAAGACTGCAGAGGCTGGGTGTCTCCGGACTGTGGGAAAAAGAAACCAGGTTGGATGCAGGATTCTGAAGGAATGCAGATGTTGTCACATGAAGGGAAAGGGATGTGAGAAACAAAGATGCTGACATTGTGAACAAGAAAAGGGAAAGGAATGAAGATGTTGCTGTCTGACAAGATGTCTGCAAGGTGTTCATTCACCTAGGCATGGCAGGTTAGTGGGTGGTGCAAATCAAGCCATGACCTCAGTGACTTCCTCCTGAAGAGCGGACAACGTGTGCGATCACTGTGGCACTCCAGGGAACAGTTTTGCCACCCTCTGCATCAAATCCATTGATGGGGAAAGATTGTGAAGGACTAGGGGAAGATTTCTCTGGATCAAACTGCATCTGTTTGTGTGTGAATGGTGACATGCTTAGTCAGATGTTGACACAAATTGCATAGACTCGTCAAGCTGTAGACTGTTATGAACGCCAAATAACATGTTTTACTTTCTGTTGGGATGTGATTCTAAATAATAGAGAGAGAGAGAGAGAGAGAGAGAGAGAGAGAGAGAGAGAGAGAGAGAGAGAGAGAGAGAGAGAGGAGGGAGGGAGGGAGAGAGAGAGAGAGAGAGAGAGAGAGAGAGAGAGAGAAAGAGAGAGTTAGAACTGTGTCCTGAGAATCCTTGTAGTTCAGCACTCTGCAGACTCAAATGTTCTTCAAAATAAACACTTTGAGGCTGAAGGAAGCCAAACATGAAGATCTTGTGTGATGTGCCCTTGCAGGAGATTTTCAGTGCAGCCTTGTGTTGGAACATGAATGCACATATAAGGGCTGAAGGGCTCCATGGAAAAGAATCAGATATTTCTTCGTAGGTGACTCTGTCTAGCTTTTCCAGGCTTAACTTTGAGGGGAGTCCATTTACCAGCAATATCACCTGAAGGGAGAATGTAACGAGGTTTCTTCTGTGTGCCAAGTGCTACTCATATGGTCATGAAGGAAGAGTTCCTGCACAGGAAGAATCATTGTGCATTGATTTGGCCTGCTGATACTGAGAAGGACAGTAGAGCTGGTTGAAATATTTCTCTAGTAGAACTGAGGGGCTTGTTGTGTGCATACATTCTCCTGACAGAGACTTGAATGGAAGATAGTTGCTCTTTTAAAGGAGATTGTGGTATCGTCTGCTTGATGTGGAAAAGGACAACACTTGTTTCCCTCCGTAGACTTGAGAATGACAGAATAGGCTGGGAAAGATGAGGCTTTTTCCAGGAACTGTTGAAAGAACACAACATCATAAGGAAGGATTCATAGATTATCAGTTCAGGAAAGCTTGACTTGGTTGGAAACAGGAGTACTAAAACTGTTTTAGTTCAGCAACCAACATAGGCACTTGAAGAGTATTGTAGCTTTGGTTTTTTTGGGGGGTTGTTTTGTTTGTTTGAGCATAGATATATTTGTAGTTAAAAGCAAAATATATTTATTGTTGAATCATCTATGAAATATACATGATCAAACAGCATCGAATCATTTCTTGTTTGGTGAATGTGAGATGACTTGACATTTCCAGCATCATGATTGATATTTTCATAGTCTTTATGGAATAATGATCTTTGATGTCTTAATGAATTGCAGTGCTTGTGAACTTTTGCTCATCTGACCATCTGTGTTATTTATTGAGTGTGAGTTTTTAGTTGGAGATGGTGATAGGCATGGAAGACAAGAGTTTGGTGATGTGATCAGTTGTTGTGGAGGACTGGGAATGGATGGAAACTTCTAGTTCTGTGCTTGTAGTTCTACTACTTTCCTACTCCCTGCTCTGGCTTCTCGTTCCTATTGAGGATCCATTCTTTTCTGTCTTCCATGAACAAAGAATCATCCTACCTTCTTTTTTCTTTTTACCCTTTATTGATCAAACTTTCCCCCTTTTCTTTCTTCATTTCATGTGTTCTCTCTTTTTTTGGTCATTTCCTTTTTGCCATTTCCTTTTCGCTTTCTTTGCAATTCATTTCTTCTTCTTCCTCCTCCTCCTCCTCCTCCTCCTCCTCCTCCTCCTCCTCCTCCTCCTCCTCCTCCTCCTCCTCCTCCTCCTCCTCCTCCTCCTCCTCCTCCTCCTCCTCCTCCTCCTCCTCCTCCTCCTCCTCCTCCTCCTCCTCTTTTTCTTCTCCATCTCCATCTCCTTCCTCTTTCTTCTTCTTCTTCCTCTTCTTCTTCTTCTTCTTCTTCTTCTTCTTCTTCTTCTTCTTCTTTGTTTTTTTTTTTTTAATTATTTTTTGTTGTTGTTTTAGTTCCTTGTATTATCAGCAGCTTTGAAAAAAATTTCCCCCTGTGGCTACCATCAATGAAGTGACTGAGTGGAGGTTTTTGACATAATTACTGCATGGATTGTGAAAACTGGTATACAAATCAAAGACCCCCAGTTGCAGAAAAATTCTGCACACATTCAGGAAATTGGCACATCATGCTGTTACTCAGTTTTACAAGAAACAAATGCCTACGAATTGTGATGGAAAGTCTGTGGACAACTGGCCATAAATGAATTTTCTTATGACTTACAAACTTGTCATTGATAGTAAGGAGAATTGTACTGATGTTAACATACACAATATATTTTCAGTGCAATTTTTTTAAAACCAAAGAATAATTGGTCTACATTAAAATATTCATGAAGTACTCAGATCCTCTGCTAATGTCATCACTTGCAAGTATTTTGAGGACATGCTCCCATAAACAGGCCTACCTGCACAAAGTGGACGTAGTTTCTCTGTTAAATACATCCCATGTATTGTCTTATCTTTTGGGGAGCCTATTACTACCTAATGTGTCATTTTCTCAGAATACAAGGCAAATCATCAAAAATCTAGTTGACTTTCATGACTGCTTGTTTGACATAATTTGAAAACCTACGAGTATGTGACTGTTGGGTTTGAAAGATCAACATTTAAAGCTATTTGCATACAAAGAGTGGCAAGTTCAGGTTCATACTGATTTTATCTCCTCCCCAAAGAGAAGTCTGAACTATGAGATCACTAATGTAAAATTTCCCAAAATTACACTGTCTATAAAAAAAATCAATAATGTGTTTCTTTAGTTGCATGCTTTACCCAAATAATATCCTAGTGTAGCTGTAGTGTTTGGTTGAGAAGTTAACACTGCATGAAATGTTAAAAAGTTATTAACTCTTTTTGCCAAATTAATCATGATATTGATACGAGAGATATCAAGTAAAGTTGGAGCTGTGTGATGCCTTCCTCAGCAGTAGAATCCCCGATCTGCTGGACTCGTGGGGCCTGCTCCTGTGTGCATGCTCCAAGATGTGTATGTGTGCATTCGTTTTCACCAGTGAGCAAGCAATATTACTCTCTGCAGCCATAAGAAAGTCAGTGTCAGATTCCGCTTTGGAAATGTACTTAATTCGCCAAAAGATGGACCCTGATAAATAAAGTCAAAAGACCCATATCACCGGCTCAAACTGAGGCATGACACTGTTGTCCTGGAATCAACCACTACTGTCACAAAACAGGTTGCAAGTTTTTCTGAACTTTGATAATTTACAGGGAGCATCTGTCTTATTTCTAGAGACAAAGTTACCACTCCATGGTTTCAGTAGATTTGTCAGAGATATAAAATCATTTGATAAATTGATAACGTGCATTTGAAAATTTCCCATTCAACCATAAATAAAGGTAACTTTTTTACAAATATGTAGCCACTTATGACAGGGACCCAGACTGCTTCACATTTTACCCTGTACAGTTGTGGTAAAAGTCTGGTTTATGGAAAACAAGTTTGCTATCAAACGCCATGGACTGTCCCTTTGCTTCATGATTTCAAAATCCTCCTTTCTCCTTTCCTCTTGTATGATGGGCGTGTTAGATAACCTTTGTGAGGTTGAGCAAATAGAAGTTATGTTTCTGTAGTGAATTAGTATGATGTGTGACATGTAGAGATTGTGTGAAGTTTTTCTTTGTCTCTACTAAGCCAAAGTCAAGTCTATTCCACTTCTCTGTCCTTGTCCAATCAGTGTGCAGCTGTGATGATCAGATCTTCAGTGTGGTTCCTTTTGTCCCAGTATTTTCGTACTGTAACAGATTCACTGTATTATACTGCAACATATATTGCCCATCAAACTGACAGTGTTGTGAAAGTCACCAAAACCATTACCGAAACAACCATTTCATTTTAATTGATCATCAATCAAAGTGGCACAGGTAATGTCAATGTCAATTTCACGCAAACTGTGGTTGTTGCTGTTTGTTGCAGGATCTTCTTTCAACAACTTCCAATATGTGCTTTTTAAGGAAAATCTTTGTAAATTTGTTTTCTATTGTGAGAATCTCCTGTTTATTTAAATATCGTGACAATGTGGGATGTTATATTGGCTGCAACCTTGTGTCGTTAGCTTTGGTTTAAACGTCTACGACGGGCCAAAGCAAACAGACAAAATAAAGTATTTACAGGAACTTCGCAACCCTTCAAACGTGTTTAGAATTAAGGGGAGACAGATAGCTTGGGGAAAAAATATTACCCACATTCGCTGGTTCAGTATTGAAAGTCCATTTAATAAAATGCTTTTGTATGGGGTCTGCTTTGAAACACTCATGTAAGTATGTCCACTGATGTGAACAGTCTCTGCTGTGTCATAATATGTTGTTCAAAGCCAACTTTTGTTGTTTTGAAATAGGTATGTTTTCATTATAATTTGTATTTTGGTGTGTTTGGCAGACAAGAGGTGAGGTAGAGGAATATATGTGGATCTGATAAAGTTTGTTTCTGTAAGATCTTCCCTTTTCTCTGTTTCCCCTACCGTCAGATTTTCATGCATACAGACGAAACAAAATTTTTGGCACTGTGTACTGAGTGACTAGTGACAGTCTCAGTCTTTGATAGGCACATAGTCTTTGCTCAGCTGTTGTGTTTGGGAAAAACAAATAAATCAAGTTGTGCTGGCGGTCGAAGTATTTATCACCTAGCAAAGCCTGTGATTCTTCAGTCTGATTTGAGAGAACGTCTTAGCAGGGAAAGCTTTAGTCAGTCACACCAAGACCGTACCCCTCGGAGTCTGTTCTTGTGGTTTGTTTTCCAGCTTCTGTGACTCCTCAGTGAGTCTCTGTGCTTTGTGGTGATGTCCTTTGTGCCCCACCAAACTAACCTCCGTCCTCAGTCCTGTGCCATGTGGAGATGATGTTGCTGCTGTTCAGAGTGCTGGCTTTAGAAATGGAGGAGATTACTAGTGGAACCCCGTTTTGCCTTCAAATTGTGCCTCATCATACCACTCATTGTTTTTGGTCGTTGCAGATTTTAAACTGAATTACAGCCATGCTGTATAGATTACAAGCCATGCTGTGACCATGATGTGTTCAATTGTGTCTCTGCATTCAATATGAAGTCTCATGATTAATCGCTGTAGCAGCCGTGGCAATTAACGTGTTTTTGTTTGTGCAGGTAGGGATGGTTAACTGTAAAGGCATGCTGCAGGATAAAAATTGTGGGAGACAGCAGGTGAAGAAAACTGATATTGGAAATTATACCTGCTGTTGATTCCTTGGAAGAGAGACAAGCTTTTTATGCTTCTTTGATTTTAAGCAGCAGAAGAAATAATCATTGGTTGTACTTTGTCGTTTATTGTTGAGTTTCTTTTTCTGACACATATGTTCTACTTGATAATAGCTCCATGTTGTGTTCATGACAGCGATGCAAATGTATAGGTTGTGGCTATGGGCGGGTGTGTGTGTGTGTGTGTGTGTGTGTGTGTGTGTGTGTGTAAGAGTAAAGGAGAACTGAGTGAGGAGAGAGAGAGGAGGGGGGGGGGGATAATTCTAAACGTCTGTCTCATCAAGGTTATCACCAACCTCACAATGGTCGTCAATGTTACCATTCCACTTATATATCCCCAACGTCATCATTGTCGTCACCATCACTATCACAGCCAACTTCATTATCAACATCAACATTCTTGTCCTCCTTGTTCTACTGCATCTCCTCGTCATCGTCGTCGCCCTCCGCCTCCGTCTTCGTCGTCGTCGTCGTCCTCCGCCTCCCCCCCCCCCCCCCCCCCCCCCCCTCGTCGTCGTCCTCCTCCCCCTCGTCGTCGTCGTCCTCCTCCGCCTGCTCCTGCTCCTCCTCCTCCCCTTCCTCTGCCTGCTCCTCCTCCTCCTCCTCCCCTTCCTCTGCCTGCTCCTCCTCCTCCTCCCCTTCCTCCGCCTGCTCCTGCTCCTCCTCCTCCCCTTCCTCTGCCTGCTCCTGCTCCTCCTCCTCCCCTTCCTCTGCCTGCTCCTCCTCTGCTGCCGCCGCCGGCCGAAGACGTTGCTGTCTTGACACATGTTCGACTACGAGCGACACTGAGCTTGTCACGGCCATGCTGCTCCAGCTTGGCTCAGCTTCCCAGATCCAGACTTCGCCACAGACTTCCGTCTCCTGTGACGGTTTCCATTTCCTTGCCCCCCTGTGGGTTCGGGGTAAGAATTGACCCACCGCGTTTCCCTACGCGATTCGTAAGAGGCGAATAACTAGGGACACCGTGACTTGATCTGCGTGTACTCTAAACTGTTCTAGTGATTGTCGTGCTTAATGGCCTTACATAGCTTACACAGGCTGATAGGCCGTAAAACACCATGCATCCATCCATCCATCCATCCATCCATCCATCCATCCATCCATCCATCCATTTCCTTGGTGAGATGTTCCAGCCTTGCAGGGGAGTGTCGTCGGCCTGCCCTGCAGGCATTTGCGTGGGCGGCCTTGCTTCCTCCTCCATCTGCAAACCCAGCACGCACAGATGGGCTAAGCCAGCTCCTGTACAATTGATTCCATGTCCTGCTCCGTGAGGCAGGGACTGAAGAGCGCTGTCTCCACACGGATGAAGAGATGGCGCTCTCGGATTGCCTCGTCCATCTCGTCTGGCTTTAAGCGCCGATGTAGCTTTTGTGTACGCGTAAACACAGAGGCGCTTTTTTGTTTGCTTTTTTGTGTTGTTTTTTAGACACTTGCGCACATAAAATTATGGAATATGTCCTGACCATTATGTGTTGTGCGAGTGTTTAAAAAAAAGCACACACAGACGCGCGTAATCATGCAGATGCATGTAATCTTCTAAACACACGAGAGACTGCACCTTTGATGCACACATTCATATCCACACTCGTGCATGCAGAGTCGAGGAAACGGTAACTCAAACGCGTGCGTGCGCATGGAAGAGAGAAGGGCTCATGAGTAAGCTAGCTCTATTGAAAAAAATAACGACTCCTGTGTCCTGTAAACCTCATGAGCCCTGACTTAATGGTAGCTTCTGGAGTCTTTCTGTCAGAAAGAAGAGAAGGGACAGGATCTAGCACATCGCCTCGAGCTGTTTAGTCATCTGTTTTGCAAGACCCGCCCGGCACTACAGACGGTTGCACTTTCAGTGCCTGGCTTGCAGCCACAACAGCTGCAACCTCCCTCAAATCTTTCCTCCTCCCCTCCCTTCTCCCCCCCCCCCCCCCCCCCCCCCCCCCCCGCTTTGCCCCCCTTCTCCTTATTTTTCATGTCTCTCCTGTGACGTTGACAAGCTGTCAGTGTGTTCTGAACGTGTTAACGTGGCGACTGTTTTTCTTTCTGCACAAAAGATATCGATGTTCCGTGCGTCTACAGGAAGATGAGAATTGAGGAGCCTTTGCAGTGAAATGCCAGAGTACACAAGACTGCGTACTGGCTGGCAGGAAGGTGATCGGGCAGGCAGTTGGCAGATGGGCATGCATGCACGCAGGAAGATAGGCAGGCGGTCAGAGACAGACAGAGAGAGGCACGCGCACGCACGCACATACACACACACACACACACACACACACCAGACTGGCAGACACACACACCAGACTGGCACACACACACACACACCAGACTGGCACACACACACCCACACACACACCAGACTGGCACACACACACACACACACACACACACCAGACTGGCACACACACACACACACCAGACTTTCAGACACCACCAAACTGGCACACACACACCAGACTGGCACACACACACACACACACACACACACCAGACTGGCACACACACACACACACACACACAGACTGGCACACACACACACACCAGACTGACACACACACACACACACTAACATACACACGCGCGCACACACACACCAGACTGGTAGACACACACACCAGACTGGCAGACACACACACCAGACTGGCAGACACACACACTGGCAGACACACACACCAGACTGGCAGACACACACACTGGCAGACACACACACCAGACTGGCAGACACACACACCAGACTGGCAGACACACACACACACACACACCAGACTGGCAGACACACAAACCAGACTGGCAGACACACACACCAGACTGGCACACACACACACACACACACACACACACACACACACACACACACCAGACTAGCAGACACACACTCACCAGATTGACAGACACACACACGAGACTGGCAGACACTCACACTAGACTGGCACACACACACACATACACACACACACACACACCAGACTGGCACACACACACACACACACCAGACTGGCACACACACACACACACACACACACACACAACACACACACACACACACACACACCACACACACACACACACACACACACAGACTGGCACACACACACCACACACACACACACCAGACTGGCACACACACACACACACACACACACACCAGACTGGCACACACACACACACACACACACACACCAGACTGGCACACACACACACACACACACACACACCAGACTGGCACACACACACACACACACACACACCAGACTGGCACACGCGCGCGCGCGCTTGAGGAGAGAGGTTACAAACACGCTTTATGATTTTGATGCATCCCCAAAACACTCTAATTGTAACTTAAAAACACTCCTGAATATACATTATAATTATTGCCTCAATATCTAATAATTATACATATATATGTCACAGTAGAAATGGCCATTTAGTAGGATTTGCAATCCTACTAGGAAGAATGGAAATTTCCATTCCTACTAGTAAGAATGGCAATTGCCATTCCTACTGGCGTTTTATCAGTAGAAATTGAAATTGCCATTTGTACTAGTAGGAATGGAAACTTTCCATTCCTACTAACCCAGTTGAAACAACAATTCAGTAGAAATTGAAATCGAAGTTTGGATTTGTACTCATGTTTCACATATTGAACAACTGTTCAGTTTGTAACCAGAACATGGATTTGCGCATTGACTGTGATCATGTGAACACTTTTTATGAACACTTTTAATGAGACAAAAAACAACAACAAGCACTTTTTATGGCATTATAGCAGTTATTTCTACTTGGTGAACACAAATCGGATTGAATCTTATAATAACTGCAGTGAATACTGGCTGCATATTTGAACACTGCTCCTAAAAAGTAAAAACAGCTCTACACATTGAACCAAGAACACTTAATTCTGAAATTTGATAGGGACAAAGTCACATCAACCATGGAGGATGAAGGACAGGGACAGAAATTTTACAGCCTTTTGGAAGACCATATCAGCAGTCTTGCAGCAGCGAAAAAAACCCGAAAAAAGACAATTTCGATTTTAGCCAGGAGAGATACATCAAACAACAAGATTGAGAATGCCCATTCCATGGGAAAAGGAAGCAAGTGCAGCGATGGAGCATACTTCAAATTCCGCTGTCAGAAGCAGTTCAAGCTGCAGCGCGTAGGTTCCGAGGACATTGTGTTTTGCATCAAGACAAAGTGCCCATTGGTGACAAAAGATGAACTGTGCAGCACCATAGCAAGATGCCATGCTCGTGTGGGCCACGGGGGACTGGATAAAACATGGACCGAGGTCAAGGAAAACTATTCCGATGTGAAGCATGGAGCAATCCACGTGTTCTTGAAAACGACTACAAGTTGTGCACAACGCCAGGTGCCGAAGCTGTTGCCATCGGGAAAGCCTATGATTAACTTGTGCTTTCCGCTCCGTGTCCAGATAGATCTGATTGATTTCCGGAGTAGGCCGGATAACGACTTCCAGTGGGTGATGCATGCCAGGGATTGCTTCTCCAAGTTTAGCTGGGCATACGCCAGTCAAACAAAGTCAGCTGCAGAAGTGACAGCCCATCTGTTTGACCTGTATTGCACCTCTGAACGATGTTGATCCACATGATCTCCCAGAAGTGACCTTAATTCAGGCATCCCGAGCATCAACAAGTTGGCAGAACAAAGCTGTGGCAAGGAGAGTTTCCCAATGCAAGGGAGCTTGTCAAACGAAAACGATGACAAACGATGTCCATGCAAAGGCAGAAAACTCTCCTGTTGTACCAAGTGTCACCCAAAGGGCACACAGTGCAAAAATGTAGAGAGCTGATTGTGGAAGTATGCCAGTGTCTGTGATGATCGTGGAAGTATGTTGTGATGAGATGGGACTGTTTATTATTTGTTTATTGATTTTGAGTTCATCTTTGTTATGTTGATACATTTAGCTTTATTAATAAAGAGAGTGTCATCTGATTGATACGCTGTGTGTACACACAAAACGCGTGTTGTTTTATATCTGAATGACTGCTTTAAATCAAAGAAAAGAACAAAGCCGCAAGACAATCAAATATGTCAAATGAGTATACTTTTAAAAAAATATGTCAACATTTTCTCTCTCCTAAATCAACCATAACAAACATTTCATTTCACACAACTTATAATGACACGACACAGATCACCTAGTGTTACCTCATAACTGTTAATTCAAGTTAGCACGAGACAGAATGGAGAAATTCCAATTCTACTGAATTGTTGTTTCAACTGGGTTAGTAAGAATGAAAAGTTTCCATTCCTACTAGTACAAATGGCAATTTCAATTTCTACTGATAAAACACCAGTAGGAATGGCAATTGCCATTCTTACTAGTAGGAATGGAAATTTCCATTCTTCCTAGTAGGATTGCAAATCCTACTAAATTGCCATTTCTACTGTGACATATATCTTCAGTACACCCTTTTTTGCTTAACGTGCTTCCGAAATATAAAACTTTGTAGGTGAAAGAGACAATAAAGAGGCCGAAAAAACTATTAATAACGTAACTGCAACTGCATCTGTGAAAATATTTTGACTCATGTCTGAGGCACACAGTTCCAAACACCTTCCGCCTCTGTATATGTCATCCCACCCTACCCCCAACTCCTGGCATATGAATCTCTCTCTCTCTCTCTCTCTCTCTCTCTCTCTCTCTCTCTCTCTCTCTCTCTCTCTCACTCACACACACACACACACACACTCACACACGGGTGTGGAATTGGCACGAATTTAGATCACTGGCAAGGCAAAGGAAAGCAAAAGGGAGGAGAGAGAGAGGGAGAGGAGAGGAGAGAGCCTTCCCCCATTCCAGAGCTGCAGAAAATGCCAGCGTCGGAGCACGGAGTTGGAGAAAGAGCAGCCAGACGTACGGGCGTTCAGAGTGCGAGTAATGGGAGACGCCTGTCTTCGTTGAGTTAGGACGCTCGCTGTCCGTGTGCATGCAGATTATCTCTTTTACTTCACACGCTGGCAGACCTGGGGAGAGGATCCTGACACTTGTTGATTTAATTGATAAAGGTAAGTGAGGAATCATTTAAGTCTGTGATGCGAGCAAGAACGTCGCGACCACTGCATGAGGCTAAAAACTCTACTGTTGACGGTTTTGATAGCAACAGAATTGGAAGGGGAATAGCGGGAGAGTCGAGACCTGTTGTTTTCCATTAACGTCTTTTCAATTTCTGCCTGAATCTTAAAATGGAGCAGATGCGAGTTGCTTTTCAGAAGGACCTTGCTGTTTTCCCTTTGTGATGAATCACCTCAAAAGATACGGAGAGCAACATTTGGCGCATTCTGTGAACCCGAGCCGGTAGGCGAAGTCTCTAGTGGACTAGAATGCATTTGGCGTGCTATCACACGATCGACGTCGGCAGCACTTTTCAGGACGTTCATGGGACACGAAAGCAACTTCGAACTGTTACAAAAGCACGGTTGCTGTGTGTGGTGCTCATGATTGCCGTGCCATCGCCTCGAGTTTCCGAAATGGAAAAGATGGAAATCTCGTCATGCAGGAGGCGAGGAAAATATCCCTATTCATGTGCAGTGCTATTTGATGAATGCACATCTTCCGTTTTCCAGTTTTTGCGCTGTGTGTCACAGTTCAGTGTGTCTCCATGTGTTGGTAACCCAACCTCCATGAAGTGGGAAACTGGAAAAGTGTGTGTACCATTACTTGACCAATTTCCCCACTAATTAAGTTCAGAAAATTCTCGGGAAAACATGGAGACTCAGCAGGTCTCGATAGAGACTGCCATGCGTCAGATTGTGAACAACTCACCTGTAAAGCATTACTCGAGATTTGCTTGTCTGTTGTATGCGAGATATTGCACTATATTTGCTGTACCTGCGTAAAACGGATATAATAGATACCATATACAGCTTTGATGGAACTGGGCATTCTCAAAGAAGAATTGCATCAGCTGTTTGACGCTCCCATCTATTATACCGTTGTACAGAGAGAGAGAGAGAGAGAGAGAGAGAGAGAGAGAGAGAGAGAGAGAGAGAGAGAGAGAGAGAGAGAGAGAGAGAGATCCTACCCTGAGATCGTGCTAAACGTTCCGAGACAGCGGCTGTATCTCTCTCTTGTGGCTCGTGAAGAAACCACAGGTTTGTTCACTCTGTTACAGGCGCTGATAAAACATGAATTTCTAACTTCATTCTTTTCTTTCTTCAGTACGCTTTTTCCAGTTTCCCTTTTGTCGTACGCATGGGAAATGGCGGCGGAAGAGCTAGAGGGAGAGGGAGGTGGGGAACAGCAAGAGGAAGGTGCGGGGGTGGAACGTAAGCTTAGGAACAATTACATTGATCTTGTTTGGTGTTTGCGTAATCCAAGTTTTTGAGTTTCGAGTGGTGAATTTACTTCGCAACAAAGAAGACACCTACAAGGAGGGAGTGGAAAGTATTCGAATAAAACTGCCCTGACATGGGAAACATGCATGGGCTGGAACACCCAACGAAACTTCTTAAACCAGCAGGGATTCTCACTCCCCCTTTTCCAAAGTGGAAGACATACGTTCACCTCAAAGTTGCGAAATAAATAAGTTTAAGCACAATTCAATCGAAGAGTGCTAAAGATGGACATTAATGGATCGATCAACTTCCATGCACATCACTCCTGATTACTAATAACATGGCGTCAGTGGCATGGGTTTGGCCCTATTAATCACAGCAAATAATCGTGTTTAAATGGACAACTTCTAAAGTTTCCAGCAAAGGTAACTGCAAAATCGTGTAGCTTACACCATGACAGTTCTGGCGTGATGAGAAAAGTAAGAGAAAAAAACAAAACATAATTGTATTTGTATTCCAACGTCCATCCTTTAAGAGGATCCTCAAATCCCACACGTCTACCCGCTGTATTTTGGATAAGCCATGCTTAGGGTTTATGTGCGCTGATGATACCACACACACACACACACACACACACACACACACACACACACACACACACACACACACACACACACACACACACACACACACACCCCAATCCAGTATCCATCACACACAGTGATAGTGGCATATCGGGGGCCATGAGCCTCAACAACGCATTGTCGAGCTCACTGGAACTGCTCAGGGTCGACAGACAACAGGAATCCTCCTGCTGTACACTGGGGAGCAGTCTGCCCTTTGTGCCTGGCACTCTCCCAGAATCCCCAGGCCCCGCATATCAGCAGGGCGATGCCAGATGCACGCTAAGAAAACTTAGGAAACTCGATCTACCACAGACGCGTATACTTTTGGGCGGCTGTGCACTTGATGGGACTAGGAACACCCAGGCACGAATGATGCAAGATTAATTGGTGGGTTTTGGCTGAGAGATGCTTGGACACGTCGACTTAGTGATAATAATTGCTGCCTCTTTGAAGTCCTTGTCGCAGCTTCTGTTTCAACAGCTTCTTTGTCCTCTTGTACGCTGTTTTGCATGGAAGGTGTAGATGTCGATTCTGCACAACTGTCTTTTTTATATAGATTTTGCCGTCTAAATTTCGATAAGCAAATCCTGAGATGTCCGTGCCCCTAACAGGAATTCACTTATATATATATATATATATATATATATATATATATATATATATATATATATATATATATATATATATATATATATATATATATATATATATATGCCTTTCATTTTCTATCCAAGTCTACCCTGACATCTGACTTTTCAGTCTATAAACTGCAGCTTGAACATAGCATTTCGTTAACATCGTCATCAAATCAGCACATCAAACAAGTCGATAGTATGATTATAAAGTAAATGTACAGCGTCTGATAACCCAGTGTGTGATGATGGTGCAACGCTCGAATTCTTTATTGTAGAGCGAGGCTAAAATGTATCATTCGTTGAGACGTGAATTCACGAGCACGTGAGACTTCCGGTGTTGAGAATCGGTATGAGCTCCGTCGAGATCGAGTCAAACAGAGTTATCTTTTCCTACTTTCAGCAAAACAATGGCGCGTCGCTTACAAAATCTGTGAAAGACACGACTGTTTTTGGAGCAGAATGTTTGTTGTTTCTACAATGGCGACCTCCTGCTGTGTGAAGAACTGCCACAATAGGCATGACAGAGAGAAAGATCGACGGGTTTTTTTGTCGTAGCGCGTGTTGCAACGCGAAAAGGCAAGGAAATGCTGCATCTCACAACTCAAAGGCGCAGTGAGTGGATCGCTCAACTGAACCTGGTCACTCACTTTTGACACTAAGGCAGATCGATTTGTTTGTTCGGATCATTTTGTAAATGGTGAGAATTTGTTATGTTTTGCGTTTTGTAACTTAACAAATACTAGAAAAGACGAAAAGAGATCGAGTATGCAGGATCTTTTATTGAAGCAGAGATAGTATAGTATACTATATATTTATAGTGTCTCTGATTGAAGTAAACGCCTGCTGCTCTCTCTCTCTCTCTCTCTCTCTCTCTCTCTCTCTCTCTCTCTCTCTGTCTCTCTCTCTCTGTCTATCTCTCTCTCTGTCTCTGTCTCTCTCTCTCTCTCTCTCTCTCTCTCTCTCGTCTTTACTCTCTCTCTCTCTTGTCTTCATTCTCTCTCTCTCTTGTCTTCATTCTCTCTCTCTCTCTCTCTCTCTTGTCTTCATTCTCTCTCTCTCTTGTCTTCATTCTCTCTCTCTCTCTCTCTCAGGTACACAGATATGCGTGGATGTGTGTATTGCTGAGCGAACAGCTGAAGCGAAGGAGAAAGGGTCTGTCTGTCTGTCTGTCTGTCTGTCTGTCTGTCTGTCTGTCTGTCTGTCTGTCTGTCTGTCTGTCTGTCTGTCTGTCTGTCTGTCTGTCTGTCTGTCTGTCTGTCTGTACGTCTGTACGTCTGTCTGTCTGTCTGTCTGTCTGTCTGTCTGTCTGTCTGTCTGTCTGTCTGTCTGTCTGTCTGTCTGTCTGTCTGTCTGTCTGTCTGTACGTCTGTACGTCTGTCTGTCTGTCTGTCTGTCTGTCTGTCTGTCTGTCTGTCTGTCTGTCTGTCTGTCTCCCTGCCTGCTTTCCTGCCTGCCTGCTTGCCTGCCTGTATGTCTGCCTGCCTGCCTGCCTGCCTGCCTGCCTGCCTGCCTGCCTGTCTTCACTGTCTGCAGTGGCAGCACTGTCTCCATAGGGAGGGAAGGGAGAAAGATACATTTACAGCTCTGGCCGCTGTACTCGCTCCCTGTCATGCCTGCCTATCCCAAGCCATCACCCACCGTGCTTCTAGACATGCACATTTACACACATGCACACATACACGTTTGCATGTACACACAAAATAAAGGTTATCATTTCGCAAACTATTTTCAGTAAGACGCATCACCAAAAATGGTCTGAAATAAACTTCTTTTGTTTACTCCCAGAGTAAAATCTCATCGTACACCGTCCTATTTCACGGTCACTTGTAAGTTGTCGCTGCGAACGAGGCCTATTCACAAAACGTCGACCCAGATTTGTACCGGTCCAATCAGATTGAACAAACATTGAATATTGATGCAATTGATATTGCTGTTTTGTAGTATCAAAAAGTCAAATCAGGTCACAGAACAAAATACTGTTGTTAGTCTCTGCGACATCATGGCCTTTTTTTCTCCCCTGTAATCTGTCCTGCATACTCTCTTTCCGACTTTTCTAGTATTTGTTAAGTTACAAAACGCAAAACATAACAAATTCTCACCATTTACAAAGTGATCCGAACAAACAAATCGATCTGCCTTAGTGTCAAAAGTGAGTGACTTCAGGTTCAGTTGAGCGATCCACTCACGGCGCCTTTGAGTTGTGAGATGCAGCATTTCCTTGCCTTTTCGCGTTGCAACACGCGCTACGACAAAAAAAAACGTCGATCTTTCTCTCTGTCATGCCTATTGTGGCAGTTCTTCACACAGCAGGAGGTCGCCATTATAGAAACAACAAACTTTCTGCTCCAAAAACAGTCGTGTCTTTCACAGATTTTGTAAGCGACGCGCCATTGTTTTGCTGAAATCTCGACGGAGCTCATACATCCCTCAAAACTTCCATGCTAATTCAGTTATCGTTTTCCCCTGTCACACCAGAGAACGTAATGGTTTTGCGTGCATGTGAGCCTGAGCAGAGCCAGACAGCACGCGTTGCACGTTGGCTGACTGCCAAGGGAACACGCGGACTTCCGTGGACTGATTGCCTCTACAGGAGGCAGCTGCCCGAACAGCAATCGCTAATGAAAACCACGTACACCGTCTCGCCCCCATCTTAGTGGATTGCTTTACTCCACCATTCGGTTGCACGTGTGTGTGTGTGTGTGTGTGTGTGTGTGTGTGTGTGTGTGTGTGTGTGTGTGTGTGTGTGTGTGTGTGTGTGTGTGTGTGTGTGTGTGTGCGGGGGTGGGGTGGGATGGGGGATGCGTGCGTGTGCGTACGTGAGTGTGCCTTGCGAATTTGCGTGTGCGCATGTGTTTGTGCATGAGGATGTGTGTGAGTGTGTGTGTGTGTGTGTGTGTGTGTGTGTGTGTGTGTGTGTGTGTGTGTGTGTGTTTGTGATACGTATGTGTGTATGTAGGTTGGTAAGTGCATATGCATGTGTAGGTGTTTGTGTGTAATTGTGTGCGTGCGTGTGTGTGTGTGTGTGTGTGTGTGTGCGCGCGCGCGAACGTGTGTGTATGGGTAAGTACATACGTGCTTGTGTATGTGCGCGCTCGCCTTCAACAGCTTTATTATATGTGCAGATACATTTTCTAAATTAAATGAGTCGACGTTGCTGCCGCCGTGCACCATGCGCACGCATACACACTTTCCTGCACACACACAGTTAGCGTGCTGCACACGTATACACACTTTCCTGCACACACACAGTTAGCGTGCTGCACACGTATACACACTTTCCTGCACACACACACAGTTAGCGTGCTGCACACGTATACACACTTTCCTGCACACACACAGTTAGCGTGCTGCACACGCATACACACTTTTCTGCACACATACAGTTAGCGTGCTGCACACGTATACACACTTTCCTGCACACATACAGTTAGCGTGCTGCACACGTATACACACTTTCCTGCACACACACAGTTAGCGTGCTGCACACGTATACACACTTTCCTGCACACACACAGTTAGCGTGCTGCACACGTATACACACTTTCCTGCACACACAGTTAGCGTGCTGCACACGTATACACACTTTCCTGCACACACACAGTTAGCGTGCTGCACACGTATACACACTTTCCTGCACACATACAGTTAGCGTGCTGCACACGTATACACACTTTCCTGCACACACACAGTTAGCGTGCTGCACACGTATACACACTTTCCTGCACACACACAGTTAGCGTGCTGCACACGTATACACACTTTCCTGCACACATACAGTTAGCGTGCTGCACACGTATACACACTTTCCTGCACACACACAGTTAGCGTGCTGCACACGTATACACACTTTCCTGCACACACACAGTTAGCGTGCTGCATAGTATTCGTCTTCGCACAGCTTCATGTCATTCCATTACAAATGAGATTTAAACAATGTGACAGGCTGCTTCAGTTTACACTTTGTGTTGTATCATCTTTTTTAGCTGAGGGACTTTGAATCTTTCTTCTTTCCTTTCGTCCATCCTCCTTTCCTGCTCTGGTGGAACCCCATGTGGGTTGGGGGTAAGAATAACCCACCGCGTCTCCGTACCGATAAGCGATTCGTACAAGGCAAACAGTGAGTGAAATTGAGACTTGTCTAGCTGTTACCAGGGCCGGATCAAAGTTTTTTGAGGGGGGTGCTTAAAATTGTTTTAGGGTCTTCTCATCGAAGTGGCGAAGCCACGAGTGCGTGCCTGCGAAGCAGGCACGCCCCTCTAGGGGGGTCCGGGGGCATGCCCCCCCGGAAAATTTTGAGAAAAATGGTGCAAATCTGTGCAATCTGGCAGTGCGGTCATTTCCAAGAGTTTTTGTTTGGTCACAGATTCTTCCTGTCTCTGCCCGGGTTTGATTTGTCTGTGCGAGTAGCAAAAGGAAGGCATCTTAATTATAGCAGCACCCCCCCCCCCCCCTCCCTCCCCAGCTACCTTGGCTGCCAAGTAGAGTGTGCTTATACCAAGTGGAGAGTAGTACAGCATCTGGGCCCAGCATCTTTTAGCCCCCCCCCCCCTCCTTCCCAAGCTTTTTACTAACTATACTGTCTCTGCTACCAAGCAAAGTGTGCCGATATCCGATGAGGTGGGAAGTAGATCAACATATTTGAGCAACCCCCCCCCCCCCCCCTCCCTCCTTCCCCCAACTCCCGGCTGCCACGGAGGTTTTTTTTTTTTTTTTTTTTTTTTTTGGGGGGGGGGTGCTCGAGCACCCCCAGCACCCCCCCTAGATCCGGCCCTGTGTTACTCTAACCATCTGAAGATTGCTAGTCGTGGTCAATGGCTTTACATAGCCTACAAAGACTGATAGACCGTACGACTTTATCCACTCATTCTGTACCGGATCTGCCTGTTTGTTGCAGACGGACAGTATGGCAGACTCGGCCCTTTGCTACTACCGCTGCATACGCTTTCTCTTCCTGGCCCTGATTCTGGTCACATTGCTGGCGGGGGCGGGCCTGATCGCGTGCGGCACGTGGTTCTACCTGGTGCAACCGGCAGCAGAGGTAAAGGAATGGGGAAATGTACCTCTGTGTGTGTGTGTGTGTGTGTGTGTGTGTGTGTGTGTGCGTGCGTGCGCGCGCGTGTGTGTGCTTGTGTGTGTGCGTGTGTCGTGTGTGCGTGTGTCGTTGTGTGCGCGTGTGACGTTGTGTGTGCGTGTGTGTATGTGCTTGTGTGTGTGCGTGTGTCGTTGTGTGTGTGTGTGTATATGTGTGTGTGTGTGTGTGTGTGTGTGCTTGTGTTGTTGTGTGTGTGTGTGTGTTTGTGTATGCGTGCGCGCGCGTGTGTGTGTGTGTGTGTGCGCTTGTGTGTGTGTGTGTGTGTGTGTTGTTGTGTGTGTGTGTGTGTGTGTGCTTGCGTGTGTCGTTGTGTGTGTGTGTGTGTGCATGTGTGTGTGTGCTTGTGTGTGTGCATGTGTGTCGGTGTGTGTGTGCGTGCGTGTGCGTGTTTGTGCATGTGTGTGCACGTGTTGTGTGTTTGCTTGTGCGTTTGCGCGTGTTAATGCGTCTGTGTGTGTGTGTGTGTTTGTGTGTGTTTGTGTGTTTATGTGTGCGTTTGTGTGTGTGTGCCCGCGCGTGCGTGCGTATGTTCTTGCCATGAACTCGTCTGTTTATGTTATCCTCTACGTCTGACTGGGATAAGTCAATCGTCCAACCGTCCATTTCATCAACTAAGCAACCAGTACAACCTTAATCAAGCAAACAAACTATGTATCAGGCGGGCAGACAAACAAAGAGACGGACAGATGGGCGGGTCATCATCATGGCCTGGCTTCGCGAACGAAGATCGTGGTAGGGGGAGAGCTAGGGTCTGCGACGGTTGCCGGCTCGTTGGTGGCTGACGAGGCGAATACGGTACTTGCACACCCGCCCCCAGTGGCCGACATCTTCCATCTGGCGTTTTCGCCCCTTTCCCATCGCTACAGGGCTTGGGGGGTGGGTGGGTGGGTGGGTGGGGGTGGGGGGTCTGTAGACCCAGTTGTCCTACACGCCTGCGCAGTGAAGTTTTAAGTGGAGTTCTGTGTGCGCAGTACCGGTTCCACCCTTTACACCCAGGGATCATCTGCCATGGCCCAGCGAGCTGGGACGGTGACTGCGAATACCCTGGGTCGTAGGTTTTAAATCAGACTTGTTCTTGTCCTAAATGGATTGCCTATCAGGGCTATCGAGTGGATGGGCGGGTAGACAACACGCAAATAACCAACATCAAACCAACCAACCAACTAATCAACAGTCCTACCGACCAACTATCAACCGTTCAATCGATCAATTGGTCGATCGATTGAGCTATCGGTAAGTCAGTCGATCAGTGAGGAAGCCTCAGCCTATCTAGCACCCATCTTCTCATCCGTCCATGAGTCAGTCAGCAAACTGGTCTGTAAACCAGCGAGTCACACTAGTGTACGATTGTGTGCCATTTCCACCCAACGCTCCCACTGCGTCTGTTTCGCTCTCATCCCACAGCTTCTGGAAGCAGCATCCAAGTTCAACAACACCGTGGCCTACATCTTTATCATCTCGGGCATCGTCGTCGTCTTCCTCGCCATCCTGGGCTGCTGCAGCGGCTGGCGGGAGTCGTCGTGCCTCATCGCCACTTTCTTCTCCCTCCTCCTTCTCCTCCTCTTCATTTTCGTCGGCGCCGCCTGCTACGCCGTGCACGCGCGTGAGTTGATGAAGGGGGAGGTCAAGGCCACGGTGCTGGAGAGCGTGGACCATTACTACGTGAAGACCAGCGACCAGAAGTTCATGGACCGTGTGCAGGCGAAGCTGCACTGTTGTGGCGTCAGCAAGGGGAGCATTGACTACGGCCAGGAGCCAATGCCGCGGTCTTGCAACGTGAGTGTTCCTCTGCTTTACCTTTGTTTGCTCGGTCGGCTAGTCGAACGGTCTGTCAGAGGGTCGACTGGCTGGTTGGTTGGTTGGTTGGTTGACTAGTTGGCTAGCTGGCTGGTTAGTTGACTGGTTGGCCGTCCTGGCGGCTGGCTACCGGATGGATGGATGGATGGATGGATGGATGGATGGATGGATGGATGGATGGATGGATGGATGGATGGATGGATGGATGGATGGATGGATGGATGGATGGATGGATGGATGGATGGATGGATGGATGGATGGATAGATGGATGGATGGATGGATGGAAGAATGGATGGACAGACATATGGATGGATGATGGATAAATGTTTGGACAGACGGACAAACGGACGGATCAACAGACAGACGGATGTACAGATGGACGAATGGGTGGATAGTTGACTGGCGGATCGGTCGGTCTAGTAGCACTGTGGGAGGTTTTGTTTGCTTGAGTCGTATTTGCAGCATGCTGACGATTTGCTGAAAGGTCCCGTGCCTGACACCGAATCAACATCTGATCGTTTTCACGCTTTGGCCAGGGTCGATGTCCGGACGCCATGTTGCAGTAAACAGCATCAATGCCTGACGAACATCCACAAAAAGCAGACAGACGTGTAAAGCACAAATTGATCAAAGTCCAGGTTTTGAAAAAGCGGAAGAAGGAAATAATGAGAATCGAAAGGCTACATGAACAAAATAGTGAGACCTTATCCTTTTTTGATTAAGCTCCTGAGCGACAAATAGCGAGTGTTTACATAATATCATGGGGCAAGTTTAGGAGGTAGGAGGAGATTTTGAACGTGGGAGAGAGGTTATACGGACTTACATACGAATCAAAACTGTTATAGATAATGTGAACAGGATATGGATATAATGGCACAGAAAGCATACATGTTTAATCTCTGCTTGCAGCCCCTGTGGTACAGACATCCCTGCGTCCCAGAGCTGGTTCCTGTGCACGACCTGCTGGTGTTTGGGGCTGTGGCAGTCACCGCCTCCGTCCTCCTCGTCGTCGACCTCGTCGTCGGCATGGTCCTCTGCTGTGCCACTCGTCGCATGCAGATGTAAATGGGCTTCTTCGATGAATGGAGTTTGGCCTTTCCATGACGTGCTGACATCTTGAACAAGGGCTACCCACAGCGCCTCCATCGTTCCATCGTTTGGATGACTGTAGTAACTACGAAAATGGCACTTTTTTCTCACTCCATGCAGGTCGCAATAACTAAGTTGTGACGTGAAATGTTGACGTGCACAAGCCCTGATTCTAGAAGCTGCGGTACAGGCGATATTGTTGCGTGCCAACCGAGAAGAATTGCCCAAACTGGGCTCCAAAGAGCAGCTTTTCTTGAGTTTGTTGTTGTTGCGGAACCTTTGCGAATTTGATAAGCAAGGAGACACATTTTGGGAAAAGTCGCAGGGATGTGGTGACGAGTTCCTCGTGGTTGAGCTCCAAATCTTCCCAGAAAGTTTAAATCACAGGAGAGGTGTGATGCAACCAATACATTGGACTGGTTCAGGAGGCGCAGCGCTGCGAAGCGCTCCACGCGCTTCACTCTTGAACGGCAATTTTGGGTCGTGCTTCACTCAGTGCTGTGCAGCACAGACAAGCGCGCATCCGAGGTGATTCACACGATTTTCAAAATAGCGTCTTCGATCCCGCACTGACCGTCGATGCGTAAACCCCCCCCCCCCCCCGAAACATCATTTTGAAACTGGAACGGACTTTATTTGCCCCAAGCGCTCTGTGTGCGCGAGTAATGGCAGGTAAGGATGACACAGTAGTGGACTTTATTCATGCAGAATACATTTAAGCGTGCATAAACAATGTCTGTGGCAAAGAAAACTCTTTGTTAGCGTCTAGCAACACAACAAGCGGCGCAGAAGATTTACCTCCCTTTAAAAAGTGAAGCCCTCATTTGCCAACATAAAGCGCTGATGCAGCGCTTCGTACTCCTGAACAAGTCTTTTGATTGGATCGCACCCTGCGAATTGTGCACTCACATGGGGTCTTAATGTTCTGGTGCAGTTCTCGATGCCTCCAGCCAAACTCAACACGGCTGTTGCTTCTCACAGCCTGGAAACATATATATGGCCAGAGATACTATATTATAGTGTCTCTGATGTGGCATTCAAAAGCTCACTGGTAAGCTGGATGTTTGTATAACCTTCGACCTTACGGCGTTAACCGGTTGTCTCCATTAAAAATGAACGAAAGAAGGAGAACAGACACGGCGAGGGACTACTCCGACTTGGAATGTTTTTCCAGTGGTTGTGTTCGTTTAAATGAGGAGTGGAAACGGTAACGTTAACAACTGTCTGAACAACAGAAGTCTCTTGCTAAACGATCGCTTGCGAAATCGTGGTGCAAGAAATGGAAGGCAGAGGAGATAAGAACTTAAATACAGTCATCGTGTGTCGTCGGTTCTTTTTCATAGAGTCTGGAGAACAGAATCAGACAGCTTTTGAAACGAATTTACACAAATTTATACTAATAGTTTGTTTGCTTGGAATTGTTGGTGCTTGGAATATAACTGCTGTCGACGATTTCATTATGTCCTCAACTGAAGCTATTTAATAAAAATGGGGAAAAAATTGTACACAGATTTTTTAAAATTGTGTATGAATTTTTTTTAAGTTGCTGAAGTTATTTCTCAATCTCCAATTACAGACCTATAATGTGAAATATTGTAGTTCGACATGTCACTTTATTTTTGACTCACAAAAAAGGGGAAGAGACTGGAGATTGTAGATGAAGATACAGGGATAGGGAATGCAGAAACTTTGCATTGAATAATTAGAAAATATCTCTACAGCTTGTACTAAGGCCTCCCCACTCATGGCAAGTTTCGTTGAAAGGGCACAACATTTCTTAATTAATTTGTGCCCATTAAAACAGCTAAAATAACGAGAACTGGGAGGGGTTGTGGTCATAATGAATGTGATATTCCTTTCGATGTACATGGTCAACTCCTCAACTGACCAGTTCCCCACAAACAAAACACCACATGGTGTGAAATCGCATCCTGGATCCATTGTTAACTCCACTCCCCACTGAGTCGTTAACACACGCGCGGTGTTTGATTTTCTTCAAACTCGATCGAGTCAACTGCGCACTTTGTGATGAAATAGAAAGATACAGTGATGTAGAACTGTACTAGAAATTCATATTGAGGCGTCAGGACATCCTCCAACTGACTGATGAAGTAGCAGAAGCCACAGAAGTTTCGAATCGAGTGAGGCAGGGCCGCCATTTGGACATCCAGCAGGACACGTGACTACCGCTACGTCACAAGCAGTAGGCCATTTGATTGGCTGTTCGAGGAAGTGTCCGACGAACATGACAAAATAGTACGTGTTCCTATTCGGTGGATACTGGGACTTGTAAGGCTGAATGAGTCAAAGTCGGAAACATTCGGGGACACTTTACCCCAGTTTTTAAATCTCGGCCTTACAGTCACGTGACTCGCACGCCCGGGGAGTTATGCTAAGATCCGGCCGCGTTAATGTAGGCCTATCTGCGTTTTGTGACAAACGTCTTGCTCGGCGGTACTGTACTCCATGCACCTTAACGTTCCGCGTGATTCGGGTGTAATCTTAAGCTAAACGACGTTTATAAATGTCCGTTCTCGCGAGAAATGCCGAAATTTGAAACTGGGGTACAGTGTCCCCGAATGTATCCGACTTCGACCATTTCAGCACTTGTAAGTGCAATATTTCCTATGGAAACGGCTTACTTGCCAGAACTTTGTCCAATTTGAGCACGCCGAAGCATTTTTTGTCACTTGCAAGCGCGATTTCCCCCGTGGAAACAGCACAGTTGCCAAAAATGTGTCCACGTGTAAGGAGGGAGGCCTTCGCCCAAGTGTACGAATCTTCATCAGTCACAAATAATACAAGCGTTGTTGACGTCATTAATCCTCAAGCTTGGGAGACAAGCCGTGTGCATGCGGAATAGAATAGTATTGCACGAGTGTCCCCTGGCAAATCTGTTCACTGAAAGATGGACAGAGACATTTGCCAGTTATCATGTTGAAATCTGTTGGACAATGCAGTAGCGAGGGGTCCTTTCCCCGTGTATTCGTTTTTGCTGTGGAGGTTTATTTCTTTCCTTGCATAATACATTGAATCTGGAAACGACTGTTAGCATAAGTTGTGTTGAAGAACTGAATCCTGAATAGATAGAGAGAGGGGGGGGGGGGGGGGGTGATGGAACAAGCATGGGTGCTAGAGGATGGTTCAGAGTTGAAAGGGGAAAATTATGGCGATTTTTTTTTCAATCCCAGGCTCAACAGATGTTGAGGTTTCTCGACGCCACCGGTGGGCGTATTTCTTAGCAATAGAAATGTCATTCTTGGTCTTTTATACTAACCTTTTCTGTATGGCGTGAATTATCGCGGTATGTATGATTCCCTGTGATATATTTCTGAAAGAACCCGAGAACTGTGCACATTTAAACTCCTAATCAAAGTGGCAAGAAACTCCCATATCGGAACGAGACAAACAGACGGCCTTCTGAGGAAGAGCCCCCGTCAACAAGTATTTCGGCCCTCAAACCTTCCTGATGCTCTTGCGGAGAGGGCCACACCTGGTCATACCTCCAGGTGCTCGACTGCTGTCTTGCTGATCTGCATGCGCTGAGCGTGCATCTTGGCCATGGGGCAGAGCCTGCCTGCTTCTGCTGCTACTACCCGGATGTGCGGATCAGGTCTTTAGTGTTCTGGTGTTCGAGAAGACGGGCGTTCTTACAGCAGATAATGAAAAGTGGCTGCCAGAGAGCTGCTCAAAGTAATACGATAATCAAATCACGATGATAGTACAAATGGAACAACAACAACAACAATAATCTGATACAGTAGTCGCCGCTTATTAAAAACACATTGGGACCGAACAAAAGTGTTTTTAATAAGCGGCGTTTTTATTAACCGGCACTTCCCGCTTCACCAAGCCGTTGCGTTTCTTCCACCTGTTAAACCACCCATCCGTAGCTTTGAATTCGGAGCGACCAAGCTGGGAAGCAATCTCTTCCGCCTTCTGACACCTATTGGCGTTTACAGGTGTGGTTTGGCGCGCATGGATAGAGTCGAACCACCGCTTTAAGCCATCTTCTGTCTCTTTATCCTTCCCGCAGCGCCGACGCTTCCTTTGGCCTTGACTGGAGCCCTCTGCGATGTAGCCCTAAAGTTCATCTTCTTTTTTCAGTGTCTGGCACGGGGAAATGATGCGCACACCCAAAAATGTCGGCACCCTCCCTCAACTTTTAGAATTTATGCTCTCGTAGCGATCAAGGCAAGTCCACTTTGTCCCTTTGGGTGGTCCATTTCTGTCTTTTTCTTTTCTTTGGAGCTGAAGTTAAGCCATTTTCTGATTCACTGCTTATCAGCACGACTAGACAGTGTTGAATTGACATCTGACGGTTTGCTGACAAGGGTGTAATCACTGTTCACACAAACGCTGAAGCGTCTTTAGTTGTCATCTAACGGTTTGCTGACAAGAAGTCACAACCAGAGATCGACTCTGACCCTCCGAACAGCGAGAAAAAGAACAGAAAGTGTTTTTATTAAACGGCGCCTGTATTTAATAACCGGCGGAATTTTACATATGTTATATAGTGGTAAATCCGGACCGGACCAACTGTATTTAAAAAACGGCTGTTTTTATTAACCGCGTGTTTAATAAGCGGCGACTACTGTATTACTGTAGATAAGTATGGCTTTGGATGTTCAACGTATTATCAATCCGCATTGATATCATCGCACAGTGAAATCGTGCAGTGCTAATTCAACATCGATAAGTGCACAATTTACATACTCTGGAAGACATAGTCTTTCATACGAAAAGGTGATCTAGATGACCTTGCGCAAAGGCCCCAGCAGATGCGGCGGTGTGGGCCTCGGTTAGCATTGGGCGCGTTGACTTAGTTGCCTCCCTTGGGCCTTGTAGCCTAGTCCCCGCGGTTTGTTGGTTTCGGTGGGTTTGCCTCCCTTGCCTCGTGCTTCTTTTCTCGGGGGGGGGGGGGGGGGGGGGGGGTTGGGAGAGAGAGAGAGAGAGAGAGAGAGAGAGAGAGAGAGAGTGAGGAGAGAGAGAGGAGAGCGAGAGAGAGAGAGAGAGAGAGAGAGAGACCGAGGGGGTGGGTCTACCTGCGTGTGCAAGGTAGGTGACCTCCCTTGTTGCGTAACGGGTGGGTTGGTTGGTGTTAGATGTTGTGCAATACTGACCCATTAAAATGGCTTAGATGCGATAAGGCGTGGTTATGCATGCACCCAAGACATGATAAACACCCTGTGAATGAAACTAATCGATGTAGTTGTTGATAAGAAGACCACATCGCACAGAAAAGCCAGTAGGTCTGAAGTAGAATATAACACTTTTTTTCTCTTTTCATCTATATTCTCATTGGGGGGGTTTTAATGTGTAAAAACAAAATTTCCATGAAACCTTTAATTGCATGTTTGAACTGGGATGGTGGCGAGTTTTGTATTGCATTGGAATTGTTACATAATAAACAAAGACAGAAGAACAATATTTCCATCAACTCTTGTTGCGTTTAGTTCCGGCGGTTATTGGTTGGTTGCCTCCCTTGCCCTGTGCGTCTTTTTCGCGGGGAGAGAGAAGAAATAAAGGTTACCTGCGTGTGCAATGTTACCTCCCCTGTTTCGCCACGGGTGGGGCCTGTTCAAGAGACCTACCGGTACGTACCGGTTGATACCGTTCGTCTCTTGAACGACTTGGTACGGCTACCGGTATCGACCGGTACGTACCGCGCCGGAACGCTGTTGCGCCTGTATAACCAAAATGGCTGCCTTCGGGGAAAGGAAGAAAGTCGTCATCACAAATATGCGCTGTGGCACGCATTTCGACCTGTGATTATTACCCAGCCTATGCGAGACGTTACAAGAAGTTAGGCTGATATTGTACTTTTCTTTTTTAAAAGAATAACTGCTCTGAAATAATTACCGGGCAAGATGTGAGCAAACATTTCCACGACAGATAGCGAAACAATTTTAAGGGAAGCAACTCTTATATCTTACATTAGCCCTTTGTTTGTTGTGTAATCTCCCTTGAAGTGAGCATCGAAATATTCTTGCTTACACCAAGTTAGCACTGTCGTTTTGACAAATTTCTATTCGAGCGATGCCGAGCATTCATGCACAGCTACAGCTTAACGTATTTCATCAGCTTCCACAAGGAACGAGCAGTCTGCAGCTGCTGGTTTACTCATTTGGTTGAGAAGCGCAATCCGCGACGATGAGAAGGCATCGCGGAAGCCATCTTGGCTACCGTTCGGTCATAACGAGTCGTTCAAGAGTGCACATTGGTTGCTCGGCTACCGGTAGGCTACCGTTAGGTCGTCTTGAACGCACGGGTGGTTTGGGTGGTTGGTGTTAGCTGTTGTGCAATACTGACCCATAAAAATGGCTTAGGTGCAATACGGCGTGGTTATGCATGCACCTAAGACATGATAATCACCCTGTGAATGAAACTAAATCGATGCATTTGCTGATAAGACCACACCGCACAGAAAAACCAGTATGTCTGAAGTAGAATACAACACTTTTTTCTTCTCTTTTCACATATATTTTAATTGGGGTTCACTGGGTGTACATGTCAATCAAGTAGCAAACAAGAACGAGGTGGGGGTAGGGGTGGGGTGATGGAAGTGAGGAAGGAACAGATGAAAAAGAATGGCATTGTTACATAATTAAAAAACACAGAAATATAAAAACACAGAAAAACATAATATATTCATGAAGAAAGCAAGAACCGTGTATGGGGTGCATGTCAATCAAGTGGGGGTGGAGGTGGGGGTTGGCGGAAGAACAGAAAAAGAATGGCATTGTTACATAATTAAAAATATACCGGAAAACCCCTCCCACCAAAAATCACTGGATGTACATTTCAACAGAAGAAAGCATAATATTTTCATGAATAAAACAAGAATGGGATGTGAGGTACATGTCAATCAAGTAACAAACAAGTACGGGGGGAGGGGTTGGGGTTGGGGTTGGGGGGGGTGGCATAATTATTAGACACCGGGGGGAAAACACACCGAAAAAGGGGGTTCACTGGATGTACATGTCAACAGAAGAAAAAGAAATGGCACTGTTACATAATTTTAAAAACATCGAAAAACATAATCTTTTCATGAAGTAAACAAGAACGGGGTGTGGGGTACATTTCAATCAAGTAGTAGACAAGAACGGGGTGTGGGACATTTCAATCAAGTAGCAGACAAGAACGGGGTGTGGGACATTTCAATCAAGTAGTAGACAAGAACGGGGGGTGGGGTACATTTCAATCAAGTAGCAGACAAGGACGGGGGGGGGGGGACATTTCAATCAAGTAGCAGACAAGAACGGGGGGGGGGGACATTTCAATCAAGTAGCAGACAAGAACGGGGGGGGGGACATTTCAATCAAGTAGCAGACAAGAACGGGGTGTGTGACATTTCAATCAAGTAGTAGACAAGAACGGGGGGGGGGGGGACATTTCAATCAAGTAGCAGACAAGACACGGGGGGGGGGGGGGGGGGGGGGGGGGGAGTAGGCGGCGTTGCGGAGGGACAGAAGAAAAAGAATGTGTTACATGCTTTTTAAAACACCGAAAAAATGGGGTTCACTGGATGTACATGTCAATCAAGTAGCAAACAAGAACGGGGCGGGTGTTGGGGTGGGGGCGGGGGTGGGGGCGGGGGGCGGCGGAGGAACAGAAGAAAAATAATGGCAATGTTACATAATTTAAAATACACCGAGAGAAAAAACACCTAAAAAAATTGGGGCTCACTGGATGCGCATGTCAAGAGAGGAAAAAAGTGGCAGGGTTACATAATTTAAAAAACAACGAAAAGCATAAACTTTTCATGAAGTAACTAACAAGAACGGGGGTGGGGTGGGGAGGTGAGTGTACATATCAATCAAGTAGCAAACAAAAACAAGGTAGGGGTGGAGGGGGTTGGGGGGTGGAAGTAGGGGTGTATGGGTGACGGAGGAACAGAAGAAAAAATGGCATTGTTACATAATTTAAAAAACACCGAAAAATTGGGGTTCACTGGATGTTCCTGTCAACAGACGAAAAAGAATGGCATTGTTACAAAATTAAAAAACCACCGAAACACATGATATTTTCATGAAGTAACAAACAATAACGCCTCTTGCCGTCTTGGGCTATAGTGGCCACAAAACCCACACGAAAATGATCCTCCACACAATGGCAGGTGGCAGCAGGGGTGTCTCAGCGAGACTCTCGCCGCCGCTCAGTTCTGGCCCTCTTTCTCCCTCCCAGCCATTCTTCAAAGGACAGTTCTGAAGTTTCGCCACACCACCAGCCCCCGTAGTACTGCCTGTGATGTCCGGCTGTTCGCTTCTTCTGGCACAGGCCGCACCGGAAAGGCCGGCGTGGCGCCTGCCTTCTCTCCATCAGTCAGTCCCTGCTCCTGCTTCTTGCGCTGCCACGCCGTGGTCTTGGGGGTAGAGGTGACCTGAATGGCGGGCGCTGTCGCAGAGAGGGGGGTGGGGAGGTATCGACGACGACAGCGGTGGCAGAGGGAGCGGAAATGGAAGCTCAGGGAGCTTGCAGAGCTGATGGACCAAGCCACACCGGTGCCCGCCACAGTTGGACCGGGCAGTGTGGAGAGCTGATGGACCAAGCCACACCGGTGCCCGCCACAGTTGGACCGGACAGTGTGGAGAGCTGGAAAACCTCCGCTGGAAGGTAGAGGAGCGTGTCTCTTTCCTGAAGGCCAGCTGGGGGCACGTACAGAAATGTAGGCGCTCGGGGGGCTGGTGTTCACGGGCCTGCATATAATGGGCATGGGCTGCTCGACAGGTCTCGTCCTCTTCCGCCTCTTCTCTTTCTGCACCTGGCCAACTGTCCTTGGGGGCTACTCGAAATGAACTCGATTGGACACACGTTTTTTGTTGCGACAGGCCTTCATAGGATGATAGTCTGTAAAGCCTCATCCACGCGTGCGCATGTTGTGAGGGTGCTGAGTATACTGGAGTGTCATAATGGCTCAGGGATCTTGCGCCAGTCTCCTTGACTTCGTCGTCGCCTAGTTACGTGACATAGCCAGGGTGAAATCGTCATTCGAAGTGTCATGTGACATCGTTCGAGCTCCCTGGAAGGCAATTGGGTGAATACTGGTTGATACGGGAGGGTTCTGGAAACCTCCAAAAGGTGTACATGTATAAGGCGCGAGTGCGGGTGTGTGAGAGAGCGCATGACAGAAACAAGTGAGAGCGCAAGAAGGTAGATGCGTGTGAAAAGTCCTCCTTTCTAAGGAGTGATCGAGTCCTCCCAGATTTAGCATCGAGAGTGAAGATACAGCATACTAGGTGAGAGCGCACGAGCGACAAGCTGCACGAGACAGCGCGACTAAGACGATCGAGAGAGCTCAGATAACAGCGATTGTGTCCTCATGTGAGCAAGCCTAGGAGAGAAGTTGTTATGGTAATGCTGATTAATGATTTAGTCGCTGTGTATCCACCGGTGCATGAATACAGTTTTTGAAAACGACGAACGGATTTTTGTACTTCGACTTTTCAGCGCAAGCTAGGAGAATCCCCATACAGACAGGACTTTACAAGGGAGACAAGTCGCAACACATGCACCCATTCATCCATCCTTTGAAGGTTTATCCCTCCAGGTTTACTGGAGGTCCTCACAGCTTTATCCCTCCAGGTTTACTGGAGGTCCTCACAGCTTTATCTGTCTGTCTGTCTGTCTGTCTGTCTGTCTGTCTGTCTGTCTGTCTGTCTGTCTGTCTGTCTGTCTGTCTGTCTGTCTGTCTGTCTGTCTGTCTGTCTGTCTGTCTGTCTGTCTGTCTGTCTGTGTGTGTGTGTGTGTCTGTCTGTCAGTCCCGACTTAACGGCTGATATCTAAAAATCTACTGGTCGGATTTCCTTGACATTTTGCACACTTACTGGAAGTTAGATCCGATTGAATGTATCAAATTTTCAGAATCGAGGTTAGAAAAAAATGTGACTTTCTTACGTTTTGGTGTTGCAAATAAGGCAAGGGACGGAACTCTGTCCCGACTCAAAGGAAGTTTTGGCATGTGTGACGTGATCATTTGACGTCAAATAACGTGACGTAATTTCGAGGAGATTGGACATTGGGGAAGGAGAAAGAAGGATTTTCCCGCCAGGTTTACTGGAGGTCCTCACAGCTTTATTTGTCTGTGTGTCTGTGTGTCTGTCTGTATGTGTGTCTGTCAGTCCTGACTTAACGGCTGATATGTCAAAAACTACTGGTCGGATGTCCTTGACATTTTGCACACTTACTGGAAGTTAGGTCCAATTGAATGTGTCAAAATTTCAGAATCGAGGTTTGAAAAGAAAATGACTTTTTATGTTTTGGTGTTGCAAAGAAGGCAAGGGACGGAACTCTGTCCCGACTCAAAGGAAGTTTTGGCATGTGTGACGTGATCATTTGCAGTCGAATAACATGACGTAATTTCGAGGAGATTGGACATTTTTGAAGGAGAAAATATTTTTTATCCCTCCAGGTTTACTGAAGGTCCTCACAGCTTGATGGATTAGCTCACTCGGTAGCGCATCGAATATTTGTTTGTCACTGGGACATGCTTGGTTGTAGGGGATGCGCGTACGGGTTCAAATCTGCACAGAAGCTTCTTTAAAAAAAATGTGTGTATGGTATTCGAGAGAGAGAGAGAGACACCCCACTCGTTGTTGTACACGTGAGAGGTTGCGGGTTCGAACCTTACTTTTTACCCCCTCTCTTTTCTCAAGAGGTTGCGGGTTCGAATCCGATCTTTTTGTTGTTGTTGTTGTTGTTGTTGTTTTAATGCCAAAACCTGGAGGTTCAGCGCCAGCGGTTTTTATTTATCCCTCCAGGTTTACTGGAGGTCCTCACAGCTTTATGGATTAGCTCACTCGGTAGCGCGTTGAATATTTTTTTGTCGCTGTACATGCTTGGTTGTAGGGGATACGCGTACGGGTTCGAATCCGCACAGAATCTTTTTTTTGTTAATGTGTGTATGGTATTCGAGAGAGAGACAGAGAGCCACTCCACCCGTTGTTGTACACGTGAGAGGGACGGGTTCGAACCTTACTTTTACCCCCCCTCTTTTCTCGAGAGGTTGCGGGTTCGAACCCAATCGTTTTTGTTTGTATGTTGGTTTTTTAAAATGCCAAACCTGGAGGTTCAGCGCCAGAGGTTTTTATCTGTGTGTGTGTGTGTGTGTGTGTGTGTGTGTGTGTGTGTGTGTGTGTGTGTGTGTGTGTGTGTGTGTCAGTCTGTCTGTCAGTCTCGACTTAACGGCTGATATCTCAAAAACTACTGGACGGATTTCCTTGACATTTTGCACACTAACTGGAAGTTAGGTCCGATTGAACATATCGAATTTTCAGAATCGAGGTTTGAAAAGAAAGTGATTTTTTAAAGGTCGTAAACTCGACCCCCCCCCCTAAAAATGTCAGTTGACGGAATGGCGAAATGCGTGGCCTAATGGCAGTGAATCGATATTAAACTTGGCAGAAATTGACCTTGAGTATCCTAAAATGTACAAGACCACTCAAATTTCACGAACTGTCATCCATTTTTCTACAATTTACAGTGCAAAATACGAACCAATGTGGTTTACGGAAAAGAACGTTATAAATGCTTTACAAACACTCAGTCATACGAGTTCTCCAATGGCAAGTTTGTTACAACGTTGGACTCTTGGTCATGTGTGACCAGGTTCAATTCTGCGCTGAAACTATTTTTTCTTCTCTTTTTTCGAGAGGTTGTGGGTTCGAACCTGGTTTGTTGTGTTTGTGTGTGTGTGTGTGTGTTTTTCCCCCTCTTTTCTCGAGAGGTTGCAGGTTCAAACCTGATCTTTTTTTTAATGCCAAAACCTGGAGGTTCAGCACCAGCGGTTTTTATCCCTCCAGGTTTACTGGAGGTCCTCACAGCTTCATGGATTTAGCTCACTCGGTAGCTCATCGAATATTTTTTTGTCGCTGGGACATGCTTGGTTGTAGGGGATGCGCGTATGGGTTCGAATCTGCACAGAAGCTTCTTTTTTATGTGTGTATGGTATTCGAGAGAGAGAGAGAGAGCCACCCCACTCGTTGTTGTACACGTGAGAGGTTGCGGGTTCGAACCTTACTTCCCCTCCCCCCCCCCCCCCCCCCCCCTCTCTTTTCTCGAGAGGTTGCGGGTTCAAACCCGATCGATCTTTTTTTAACGTTTTTAAAAAAAATGCGAAACGTGGAGGTTTAGCGCCAGCGGTTTTTATTAGCAAGGACGTGAGGTGTTTTACCCAGAGGATAGCGATTGGCGTCGACTGCTATCAAAAACGCACTGAGAGGAGCGTTCAGAGGGAGGGTTTGTGTGTGCAGGTTCACATCCGAGAACATCTTTCGGCTTCGCAAGCGTTCGTAGCGAGCGCTCCTCCTGCGTTGACGTACATTCTAATTTCATGCAAATTTCATGCACATTTCATGCAAATGTGATGACGTCATGCGCGTTGTGGTTTTTGCTTCAGTCCAGGCTTCTTAATTTAGTAGTTTTGTTTTAGCCATTTGGTTTACTCGCACATATCTCGTCATTAGTAAGTGACAGTGCAAAGTGTAACCCATTTTTAAAAAAAAGACATTCGAACAAGAAATCAAGAAGGGCAAAGCCCATACGACTCACATGCTTGAACTTGACCTTTACATGACATTGACCTTCAGGTGACCTTCAAGATCAATGTTAAACAACTAAAC
>JAWQFJ010029897.1:0-32385 GCA_034096865.1 Theodoxus fluviatilis | reverse complement strand
CTTTTCAATGTTTTCCGTACTGCCATTCGGAGCGATTCATGACTCTTTTCGAAAAAGAGTGCGTGTATTTTGGCAGACATCGCACTGAACAGGAAGACAAGCGTGGCTTCAAAGTCATGCGAAAACAGTTCAGCTTTCTTGTCATTTTTAAAATAAAACATACGACAGTGTTACGCAAAGGATTACATTATGCGACAGTGTTACGCAAAGGATTACATTATGCGACAGTGTTACGCAAAGGATTACATTATGCGACAGTGTTACGCAAAGGATTACGTTATGCGACAGTGTTACGCAAAGGATGAGCGCAGTGTGGCAGAAAGATGCATGTCCGTGCTTACAAAACACGAAACTCTTAAAATAAGTTTGAAAAAAAGCAAGACATTTGAAAATGATTATATTTAGTCTACGTGATAGCGAAGCCCTCAAGAACGCATAGTCCAATGACGGTCGGGAGGAATGCCTCTTCCCACGCGCTGTAGATGAAGTCCGACGCGCATCTACTCGACAAAAGCGCTTCTAAAACAACAATCACCTGAAATGTAACACAAACAGAGCTGGCTGAGGGGTTCACGTTCCTTTCAGAGAGCTGCACACGAGGTCCGCCGTGCAATTTGCCTCCCAATGCCGGGCGCTGAAAGGGGGAGGGAAAGAATGGAGAGGCTGTCAGAAAGGGGCAGGAGATGGATGCACGGCTTACAGAGCCTCAGAAGCGGACTGCGATGAGAAAGCAAAGAAGATGCCTTTGTGGGGAGAGGTGTCTGTGCGGAGAAAACAGGAAGAACTGCGCAATACTGCATCGTCAATACGAGCAAGCTGTGCCTTTCACATGTCGTTTCCTGTCTCAGCCAGCTAACACTCTTCTGCCACAGAAGTGACATGTAGTCAGTTGCCGTCTGTGAAGTAACGAATCACCACCATTATACAAGGACTATTTATAGTGGTGGTGGTGGTGGTGGTGGTAATGGTGGTGATGGTGGTGGTGGTGGTGGTGGTGGTGGTGGTGGTGGTGGTGGTGGTGGTGTGAACGAGGACGCTGCTCATGCCTACAAGTTTAATGCGTTGTGCCTAACGCTACCATAATAGCAACGCTTTTCTGTCGGAAGTTAAAACTCTCGATGAGACGTTGAGATTGGAAACAGAAGTTTGGATACTAGGATGACAGGCAGACAGACAGAAGCGCAAGCAGGGAGACAAGAAGCAGGCAAGCAAGTAGGCAGAGGAACACACGGCCAGACAAGAAAGAAGGCAGACTGGAGAAAATGCAGACAAACACGTAAGCAGGCAGACACATCCGGGTAGAGAGAAGTAGGAGGAAGCAATGAGCGTTGAGCAGAGACGCCATGAGGCGATGAGAGGGACGATAACAGGCAGGACGGTGGCGATGTAAACCGGTCCATTGATGGATGGCGGCTCTAGTTTAATGCGTCCTCTTCCCCCATGACTACAGCCTGGCTTTCCAGAGGCGTAGAGTTCCACACCTGTCTTGCCAGAGTTGGACGAGATTGTTTCAATACTTTTCTCCGTGTGGTAAACGTGGCGATAATATGCGTGCGTACATGTGTGTGCATATGTGTGCATGTGTGTGTGTGTGTGTGTGTATGTGTGTGCGTGCGTACGTGTGTGTGTGTGTGTGTGTGTGTGTGTTTGTGCGTGGGAGTGTGTGTGTGTGTGTGTGCATGTGTGTGTGCGCGCACGCTTACTTGCATGGACGTGTACATCTGTGTATGTGAATGACTTTTTCACTGTGACCCCGCATTATCTTTGCACACACACAAACTGTGCAAAGACATAGCAGGAAAGGGAGGTGGGGGGTGTCGTGAATATCTGGCCAGATGAGATTCGCGCCCCCCCCCCCCTATTTCGGGGGAAGAGGAAGGTGAGGGTATGAGTTCTCCTGAACTTTCACTTGTGCTTGCGTGAGTTTTTGTTAGAATGAGTTTTACAGACCATTCTTGGAAGTGTGGTCACTCCGTGAAGTGTGAACAGCGTCCCATAACTATTGTGAACACACATATGGAGAGGTATTTGCAAACCTGCGCATGTGAGGATCGAGATCTTCCGTCTGTCACTTGAGGATTACTCAGTGTGTACTTGTGAAGAATTAACTTAAAACCTGACACAAAACTGACTTTTTGGTGTCTGGGTGTGTTTTGTGGGTTTTTTTCTTCGGAGGAAAGTATTCCTCTTCTTAAACTTTGACGCATAATTTCGTCTGCTTTATTGGAGTGTAATTTAAGACAAAAATAACCGTCCTTCGGTTTGAGTTTCCGTTTTCTCAGTGCTGTGACTTGCAAATGTTCTAGTCCTTCCAGATTCTCCACAGTGATAACTACGTGTTTCTGTTATGTATTCACAAGGAAATAGGTCCACTTACTTTTTACTACTGTGATATTAAAGGTAATAAACAAAGAAACCTTTTCCAAATGAAAAGGTTGTCAAAAAATGCTTTGCTCAAAACCAACTCCTTCTCCTCTTCCTTTGCCCTGTCTGTGGTCTATGCGGCCTGTCTCGCTTGCGTCTCTGGCTTTATCTTGATAGATCTGGCCCGACCTGGAGCCATTATCGCTAGGACACGACAAAAGTGTCGCCAGATTCGGCTTCAGATAGCTACCAGTGTAGGCTGGTCGGGCTGCAGACTTCCCACAGACCCTCAACAGCCTCGACCAATCAGCGTGCTGCACTCGTTCACGTGGCTTCACGTGCTCGTCGTGCATTTGTGCTGAGAACCAGAGGTCACTGCTATCCTTGACCTTTCCTTTCAAATGTTGAATAAATCGTGGTGGTAACGGTAGAGATTTTGGTAATGCCCTCCTTTCCAACGAATGGAGGCATATGACTGTGAAAATTTGACTGACGTGGCACAATGAAATTTTGGGGTCCTTATTCATTTCAGTTTTTAATAACTACGAAAGTGTGGAAATAATATCTGAAGCGGTGCAAACGTTATGGCTTGTTTGTTTTTGCACTTCAGCTGATAGTGTGTGCTGATAAATGAAATAAAATGTTTCTCCAGTGATGGCATCACTATTGTGTTGAATTTTCTAGAAGTCTGGTTCTCAAAAAGAGAGACTGCCATGGAAGGGCATCACATATGAAAACCTGCAAACATAAGCCAGATACAACAAGCTGAAAAGGCAAGAGAAACTCTATGACTGCATTTGTCACTGGAATCAGGCCCGTGGCGAGCCAAAGAGAGGTAGAGAACAAACAGGGACGTGAAAAGCACTGCACTTTTATTTCATGCACTCCGTTCCGAGAGAGCTGTAACCTGGCCAGCAAACAAGCTGGTCATGTTGAGACACATTAGGCATGGTGGGGAAGTCCCTGTTCTGGTGCCAAACAACCGCGTCACTTTGGAGATCTGGAGGCCGTTGCTCGTTCCAGGACACTGGCATGGCTCCCTGCAGTCTCCATCGACTCCGTGTTTCTTAGTCCCTTTCCCTCGCCCTGCACGGCACTCATTCTGGGCATGAATGGGCACTCACGGATGGCCAGTGGAGAGTGACCAGTGCTGCGGGAACCCTGTCTGGGCTGGCGTACTCCAGCGCGGCGAGACTGCCTCATTACCTGGAGGAACGCGCGTCACGCAGGTGATTGGCCGCAATCTCATTCACGTTTCTTCCAGTCTGGGCCGTTCCGCCCCAGGAGTCCGAGTCGGGAGGCGACGCGCGTGGCTGGTGGAGAGTGACCACTGCAGCACTGCAGGCAGACTGCCACACCTGGCACATCGCTGTTGCCTGACAGTGTCAACACGGCGCGCCTCTATTGCTGCCTTCCGCAAACACTCGGCGTGGTAAACCGCGTGATGACCTTGCTGGTGACTGGCTAAAGCCACTTTGATACGTTTCGATCTATTTCAATGAACGCAGCACTGCATTATCTCCCAGTGTCACCGTACGGCCTGTTAAAGTCTCCGACTATCCTGTAGTATTGAGGTATGTCGTCCCTGAAGGTCTCTGACAGGCTCTGGCTAACACTGTCCACGGAACGTCTTTGCTTAATGCTTCATTTGCATGCTGTGATGCAGGGATAAAACGTGCCATGTTGACTAGCGCGACCTTTGCTGCGATGCAACACTGTAGCGGACGCGACAACTTCGGCGCCGATGATCATCCTCGATAGTGTGGAAAATCCGCATTGAGGAGGACAGCTCTGCATGCGTAGTGAGAATCAACACTTCTGGATTTCATTATGCAAAGAGGGTGAGGCGCTGATCTTAAGAGAGCTCATTGCTCTCAGTGGAAGTGCCGGGTGTCAACAGGCGGAGGGCTGTGTTGAGCGTGGAGAACCGCTTGTCTGAAGTACCCGGATGGCCAGCTGCTGGGTAAACCATTCCTCTGCCTTGAGAAGGAATGTTGGGTATTTGTTGCTTGGAGTGATTAATTTATTTCGCCCTCCCGTAACTACCTTCAGGACATGCGACGCCTTCTACAATATTCGAAATTTTGGCAAATGCTTTGATCATAGAGGGAATGAAGACGGATCGTGAGTTCTGACAACATGAAAGATAAAGGGTGAACATAATTTAGCCCTGTTCAGACTGCATGCGTTGTCCGTTTTACTAAACGTCACATTCTGTCTCTGTATTTCTGAACCATGAATATACTTCAAATTGTATCGATGCAAAGGAACTCCTTGTTGTACAAAGTTATCCTTCCCGTACTCCCTACGTAGAGCCCCTCCGCTTTTTCGGCCACACTGGCTCTGAGGATCAAGGCGAAGGTCATGGCTCAGCAGTTGGTGTCCACCGAGGGTCGCCATGTTTGCCGGTCGACACTGGAGTTCTGGGTAAAGGCAGTCAGACAGAGGCCTGGGGGTAGGGGGTTTGTCTGTGTGGTGCGAGGATATTTGTACGACACCCAAGTGGCAGCCGGCTCATATTTCCCACCCTTCTCACACTGGATCGCTCTATTGGCTCAGGTCTTTTTCATCTGCCCGATGTATCCTTATTGCCGATTTCTTTGTCCCTCTGCTCTCTTTTCCTCGTCCACTTGATGCGCTCCTCAGAGGGCGTGGACATTTTTTAGCTTTCTCGACATCGTCATCAACACTTCCTCTTCCATTGCCCCGAGGACATCGTTCCCTTACCTTGAGGCCGCCTGTGGAGTTCTCAGTCAGCCCAGCCTGAAAGCCACGCTGAAAGAAGTTCGGGTGTCCTGTGGAGAAAAGAATCAACTCCGGAAGCAGAGCTGGAATCGCTGTCTATGTGTTTTAGGCACCTGTCGTTATTTCTAGTCGCTGTGCATGCTAATGAACGATAATAAGTATGTGAGGTTTTTGCTTTGTGCTTGAGAGGGTATGGGTTGAAGATTTGCAGTTTTCTATATGCTGAAAAATGAAATACAAAAATCTTGCAAAGCATTGGTTTTTTAATCTTTAGAATAGAACATGTCAGACCAGACAAAAGAGAGAAGTATTACAATTGTCGTCTGCTCCTCGCCCAGCTTAATCCAATTGAATCCTGACAAAGCGTGGGCGTCCATCTGGAAACAAGTTATCGAACCGTGTCTCTGCAACAGAAGCAAAACTCCCCCTGGTCCTCGCCCACGGAAGCTGAAAGCTGAGGGCGCCGGTGTGCTATGCAGGACGCATGCGCACTAGCAGACTCAGCGTGACCTGGGCTGACCTCTAATTCCGTCTAGCGAGCCGACACGTGTCACTGAATCCCTCCTTTATCACGTGACTGGCGGCTACACAAGAGAGAGACAAGGACGAGGTTGAGAGAGATGGCCGGACCTGGGATGTCCAAAGTTGACAGCCATTCGACCGTGATCGCCCACCGGCCCTCGTTGCCATGGATTCAAACAATGCCGCGGTCTCTTTGTCTCCATTTTAGTTAGTGCTAGAGCGCAAGCTGTCTTCCTTGCACTGCATGAATATACATGACTACTCCGGTACAAAGGTCGTTGCAGAACCATTAATGGGATGTTTCTCTGGAAACTTATTCGCGACTTGATTCCTGTTATCTGTTTGGTTATCATGATAGGTCCTCATAACTAGTTTCTGCTAGTTAGAATTTCATGATAGGATATATATTCATAGCTGTGGCTGACTTTAAATAGACTTGACCTGGAGAGGATGTCAGATCCTCTCGATGGTTTGTGTGATGGCCTGGTCAGCCTAAAATACGACTGTCTTGTGTTTAGTTCATAGTGAAAACTAATGGTCAGTGTCGATATCTAAGTTGACATTTGTCGGGTTCTGGGCAGGAGCAGGAGAACAGTTGATATGTATTTGTCGATGTACCTAAACGAGCAGTGTGGCTGTCAAGTATTGGCTGGCGCTCAGTACTAGCATGGAAGTGATTTCACATTGGGTCGTCACGCTCAGTCGAGTTGGCGACAGGTGTGTTTTCATGCGTTTGTACCGAGCGTTTCTTGCACTAGATGCAACAACGGACGTCCTGTGATGATAAGGTGATATAGCAAAATTAATGTGCTGGATCTCTCATTCCCTTGCAGTCGGAATCTATGGCGCATTCAAGATCTGATAGGTATGAGCCTAGCAAACGATCTGAGACGTAAATGGACGATAGCTTTTAAATCACACCGGTTAGAGCAATCCAGCAAAGGCGGATTCCAGTAGCAGTGTTGGCATTCCAGCTGAAATGGAATCACCGCAGGGTATCTTACGCGGAATTGGCGTGTCTGAACACATCGACGGCATCAGCGCCATTGTCCTTGGTTGTCGGCTGGCTGAGGCGCACACCCAATCCCGAGGCGCATTCATTAACTCGCTATCAGTGTACCGTTCCTCTTGGTCTTTTATCTGTCTTTCAATGTGTAGGCACCAGGGAACAGGTGGCGGACGTCGTGGGAGAGGAAGAGGCTTGGCCTCTTGCTGCACGACCTTGCACGCCAGGGTTCTTTAAGACGACAGCCCGGATGCAGATAGGAGTGTAATAGATAACCCTTGTGGACACCCCATGGGGAGCGCCATCAATTCATCCAAGGAAAAAAGGGGGCAAGAGGATGAGAGGGAGGGGTTTGAATTTTTCCACGTGAATAGCGTGCTATGACAAACCATTTTTCATGGCCGCACTGTCCGCGGCGCCGCAACAAATCTGCATTACAAGACACAGGACACTGGCGCTGGGGGCGCCTCCCGCGTGTACAAATCAATCAGTAATGGCGGGCGGTGGGCGACACGGCTTAACACATAGGAATTATCTCCCCTTGGGAAGCTCATCCGGGGTTTCCCGAGCACCCGGCATATCAAACAGGCGCCCGTGGACCCAAGGGAAGTCGGGAGTTAAGAGGCGGCGCTCATCAAAGATGGAAACGTGTTCAAAGTTTGACGGGGGCTCTCTCTGAAGACTGGAGGCAGTGGCCATTGCGCTTGACACGACTGTCGACTGAGTGGAAGTTGCAAGTGGGTCAGGTCCCAGGGCTGCTGTCTGTCCTCACCACGCGTAGTCTTTGTCCTGCTGGCAGGCCTCTGTATGGACTAGGACGTCTCTGCGTAGGCACAGGTACCGCCAGTCAGAAAACATCTGAACTTGCTCTAGGAACCAAACAGAAATGTGACTCAATCGGACGGGATGAGAAGGGGAGACTGTTACCTCAGTAGTATTGGTGGCATATGAAGGCAATAAAGTTTGCAAGACTATGACGCTATAGCGCCGAGAAATTGGAATAGTGAACGGCAAACGTTCCACGTTTCTCGACATACTTTATTTCAATGGATATATTTACACATTGAATACCGCACGTTACCATCTTTACCTTACTGCCGTACTGCGCTAGCAGGATCTCGACTTGATTTTCATTTTTAATTTCATTGTAATTTACTTTATTTAAAGAGGATACACCTGAACTTTTCGTCCATCCTCCAGTCGTAAGATGGCGCCGGTTGGTCAGGGCGACAAGATGATGGCTGGCCATTGAGATCGTGGACTGTTTCAAGTTCCTCGGCACGCTCATCTCCTCCGACCTCAGTTGGGGCAACAACATTGACGGCATCCATAAGAGTGCCCAGCAGCGGCTGTACTTCCTGAGGCAGCTCAAAAAGTTTGGACTGTCTCCGGAGATCATGCTCCAGTTCTACCGTGCTGTGGTGGAAAGTGTTCTTACCTTCTCCATCTGTGTGTGGTTCGGAGGGGCCACTCAACAGCAGAAAGACAAGCTGGAGCGTGTCGTGCACGCTGCTGGCAGGATCATTGGCCGTGATCTGCCCTCCCTAGCCTCTATCTACGCCCAGCGCATAGTGCGCAAGTCCCGTAAGATTGTGGCGGACCCCTCCCACCCTGCTTGTTCCCTCTTCCAGCTCCTTCCCTCTGACCGTCGTTTCAGGTCCCTCAAAACGCGCACATGCCGTTTTCAGAACTCGTTCTTCCCCACGGCGGTGACGGAGCTCAACGCTGTCCAGAACCTCCCCAGGCAGCTTTGCCGCCGCTGATCCTGTCGGCGACGCGCACACACTTCTCCACATCTATGACAGTGCCACTTTCTCTTTTGTGCTTCCTCTGGGTTATATGGACTGCTACTGAGTGTGGTTGGGGGTGGGGGGAGGGGTGGGGGAGGGGGTGGGGGTGGGGAAGGGTTGGTCTTCTTGTAGCTTTCACTTGCGGGGTTGTTTTTGTATTGGTCTATTGTATTCTTTTGTGTGGTGACGGGGGTGGGATGGGGGTGGGGGGGTGGGGGGGTACGTCTTAGTGGTCTTGTCTCTGTTCATATGTATTACTTAGTGCCACTTAAAAGGGGTGGGGGGGTGGGTGGGTGTATCATCTTAGTTTGTTCCTCTTTTGTCAACAGTTCTTAAATAGTAACTTTAACTGTTCATTGTATATTGCCCCATTTACCAGTTAACCCTTTTGGTTTCAGGTGCAGTCTTATCTCTTGTCTGTGTGCAGCTGTGTGTGTGTCGTGAGTGAGGTACATCGGGAAATGTCCATGTTTTTTGCATAAACGGCGTGTTAGGGTGTGTAAGCGATGCGTGTGTTTGGCTTTTTGTTTTGTTTCTTTTTAGCCTTCATCACTTAGTTTTCCTCGTGCTCGTTTTCTAAATGATGTCACTTGGCGCAATAAATTACTGTGTACTGTGTGTACTGTGTACTGTGTACTGTGTACTGTCCTCTGATTTAAGAAGTCCCCCCCTCTCTCTCTCTCTCTCTCTCTCTCTCTCTCTCTCTCTCTCTCTCTCTCTCTCTCTCCTCGTCATTCATTACATGTAAATGGAAGGCTATAATCTCATGAGATGATGTTTAACTTTGGCTTTAAACTTTTTAACAAATTCAACGTTTTTTACTGCTAGTGGTAAACAATTCCATATCGTGGCAGTTTTGTAAAAACAATTGAGTTTCTGTAAAGTTTTCTACGTATAGACACGCGGAAGATAGAGGCTACAGTGAGCATTTGATCTAGGGGCTGTATCATGGGTTATTTCAATCGTCCCCATGAGATATACAGGAGCTTCTGAGTTAAGTACTTTAAAGATCAGAGTAGATGTCTGGTAAGTATATTGATGTTCGAAAGAAAGTAAACTTAGCACTGAGAATAATACGTCTATTGATTATTACGGTAAATTAGCAAGAATTTTCGCCGAACTTATCAAAATTCGTTTCATTGAATTTATGTTTCTTTGTGGACAAGACCCCATACGTTAAGGCAATTTATGTCTTTTGTTGACTTCTTCCGCCCTGCAATATCAGCTTTGTTCCCGTAGCTCTCAGTTTGCTCTATCGGGATTGGGTCCTTTTACAAAAGCAGCTATCTCGGTTTTGTACTGGCGGTTCCATTGCACCTCGGGGTGTCGATCCGTCTTTGCCGCTTTGTCACCTTGACGCCGTGATTCCTCCGATGCACACAGGCCGCTCCATCGCAACAACCCTCTCTGGTTATTTCTGTGGCGGACGATTTTCGACTTGGACGCTTTGAAGTTCTCTTCTCCACGCGCTCTTCATCCCCGACTTCTGTGGTCTTTCCTCCCTTTCAAGCTCGCTCCGTCGTCGCCGGCGGAACAAGGGTCAGCCCAGACTGCGATTTCCCTGCTTCTACCTCTCTGAATGGAAACCATTGGGAAAATAAACCCTGGACTCAAAGGCAGGCAGAGTGCCGCTGCGGAGTTTACGATACCCCATGTTTGACCTTTTCAGCTTCGCTCTTCATGTGCTGCTTGCCTTCTGGAGTAAAGATGGGGAGAGGGTTCGTTTTGTCCCTCCCATGCATATTGTGGTGCAGCTCGCGCTTTCTTGGTTGAACGCCGGCGCAGTGAATACAGTGGGAGCTCCTCGGTTAATGTCCTCTATTCCATGGTGTGCGGAGACTTTGTGATGATTTGTGAGAAGATTTACGTACGACAACGGCGCGATATTTCCCCCAACATTCGAAGATATACCGAGACTTTACGTCGAATTCAGTGTTCCTTCGAAGAGTGAAAGAATTCTTATATTCATTGGGCACAAGAACCAGTGTTTTATAAAATGGTGAACTGAGTGTTCCTTCCAAGAGTAACAGTGATTCATAAAAAGGTGAAAAGTTTCTGTAGATGCAAGTAGCTTGAACAGAGCCTAGTGAATAAAGAGGAGTGATTTCATCATACTACTGCAAATAAAACACATTTTTGCTCGCTGAACTTGCATAACGGGGCTCTTACACAAGTATTGAATGCGTATACGTGTACAAGCATGAAAAGGCAGAGATTTGCTGTGTCCATTTCTTTAACGAATGTTAAAGCTAACACTACTCTTAGACCGGTCCTTTTCAACTTTCCCTTTCGTTCCCCACTGAACATGAGCAAGCTCCACCATTTTTACTCTTCCAAGGCACTCCTTCTCCCACACCTTGCCTCCTCCGTTCCACATCCTGGGAAAGTTCTCTCACCTTCCATCCCAGGTGCAACCCCTGCATTAGGGCTTCCTGTCCTGACTCTATCTCACATCCTCTCCCTGACGCGGGGCCCGCCTGCATTTTCCCACCCCCACCCCCTCATTTTCTCCTGACGCTCACCACTATCCCGCAGCCTTTATCTACCCTTGCTCGACCACACCCAGGCGCCAACGCGCTGTCTTGCACAACCCCACACCCCTCAACGGACCATCTTATCCACCCACATCCACCCCTGGCTACTACCCCCATGCATCAGCCACCCCGAATTGGCACAGTCTGCCCACCTGGTAGGAGGCCCTAAGCCTTTGTCGCCCTGCTGATGAGGTGGCGATAACGGCTGTTCGATGACCGACAACAACTCTTAGCCTGCAGTGTCGATGCTGAAGCAGATAGCGTCCCCTGGTCCTCGCTGGTCAAGGGGCCAGCACCCTGTGTTCAGTTTTTGTTGGAGGATGCTGGCAGCCCGTGTTCAGAGTCGAGAGGTGCGCGACACCTAGTGGTCAGCGCTTGTTTGGACAGAAAATAGTCGGGTACACTCCTCGTTAAGAGCAGATGTCACTCCCTGTTAATTTATTGTCGGAAGAATGGCCTCCTCCTCGTAAAAGGAACGATTGTTCAGTGACCATGGCACGCCATGGACCAGACGCTCTCTAATGAAGGAATTCCTATGCCTCTCGGTCCTAGCCTTTCTTAACAATCCACAGCAATGAACTACTTCAAATAGTACATCTTCCTCTAAATTCGTTGGAAGCATGACAAGTATTGATTTATGTTATTCTCTGGAAGATAAAAGTTCACTTCAAGCAGTACTGGTACGTTTTGTAACTCGAAAGAAAATTCTGCCAGGAAATTTGTCTACAAGTGTGTCCCGCCTAACGGCTCTCGAGAACACGCGCTGGAGTGCATTATAGAGGGCTGACAGCCCGCGTCCTTTCCAGCTTCGAACCAGGGATGCTGGTCGTCGATGTCTTCCCATAGCGACGACGTCTTCCAGGCAAAAGTCAGCCCAGAAGCATCAAACCATGGAGAAGACGCTAGTCACGCGCCAGTGATTTCAAATTGCCTGTTGTCCCACAGGATCGATGCCTTTGGCCTGCAGATTCCGTGACTCACACGGTTGTGGCAGGAGCATACGGGAAGAAAGGGAGTCGATAATGGTCTTAGATGGATTTCCATATACTTCCTGTACAGCACGCACCCTAGTCTATTTCGCATTATGAAGTTCCCCTGTCATACTTTCACTCAGTGCTCATATTTGACCTTTTTTTAACCATCTTAGAGCCACCCACCCACCCTCTCTCTGTCTCTCTCTGTCTTTCTCTCTCTTTCTCTTTTCCTTTATCTTTCTTTCTTTCTCTCTCTCTCTCTTTCTCTCTATCTATCTCTCTATCTCTCTATCTCTCTATTTCTCTTTCTCTCTCTTTCTCTCTCTTTCTCTCTCTTTCTCTTTCTTTCTCTCACTCTCTCTTTGTCTCTCTCCCTTTATCTCTCTATCTCTCTCTATCTATATATCTCTCTTTCTCTTTCTTTTTCTCTCTTTCTCATTCGTTCTCTCTGTCTTTCTCTCTCTCTCTCTCTCGTCATTGCAATGCCATTTCTTTCATGTGATCACTGCCTGCCTTTATCTCTCCAAATCCAAATTATTCTCTTGGCCAGCATAATGTCACTTTTCTGGACCTCATTCTGCGGACCAATGACTGACCTCTAGCATTCGCCATCGAGGTTCAAGCAATCGGAAAGAACTTCAACCGACCTTCAGCCAACTTCAGATCTTCTCTACCGACTTTGGCTTGGCCGTTGAAGTGCCCTCTTCACCTTCAAAGCCGTCGGCTTGTTCGACTTGGCTTTAGTCAGCCTCGAATTCGTAGCTTAGTCAGTCATCTTCTCCAGAACATATTTAGTGCTGTGATTTTTGTCCATCTGACTCGCTTTCATTCCCTCTCTCTCGGTGTTTCGGCGCAATTTTCACAGAGAAAATGTTCTCCTATCCCCGTCACCATCCGCGTTTTTCTCTCTCCCTGCCTCGGAAGAGAACTTTGACCATAACCTCAGAGACTAAGAGGAGAGCTTGAGGCTGGTGAAATCATAAAAATTTCCTTTCTACAACGTAGTTCTCTTCCACACTCAGTCCTCTCCACTTGAAGTACCTTGATTGTCTCCTAGAGAGTGGTCTCATTCTCATTCGTCTAATGCCATTCGTAAAGCTCTTAAAATCTCTCTGTCTCTCTCTCTCTCTGTCTCTCTCTCTCTCTGTCTCTCTCTCTGTTTCTCTCTCTCTGTCTCTCTCTCTGTCTCTCTCTCTCTCTCTCTCATGCTTATGTGCCTGCGTATATATACAAGTTTTTCCACCTCAGAGAGAAATAATGAATTGTCATTTTGCCTCTCCTGTTACTCCATTTGCATACTTCATATTTCAGTCGACTGCGGCAGATGCTTATTTCTTGTGTATGCATTGCTGTAGAACCTTACGAAATACTACTTCAAGTGCGATAACGCGCGCACTCTCTCTCTCTTTCTCTCTCTCTCTCTCATTCACTCACTAAGAGAGAGAGAGAAAGAGAACGAGAGAAAGGGGGAGGGAGATAGAGCTGGCAGGCACTGAGACAGAAAGGCAGAGAGAGAGAGAGAGAGAGAGAGAGAGAGAAAGGCAGAGAGAGAAAGGCAGGGAGAGAAAGACAGAGAGAGAAAGGCAGAGAGAGAGAGAGAAAGAGAGAGAGAGAGAGAGAGAAAGGCAGAGAGAGAAAGGCAGGGAGAGAAAGACAGAGAAAAAGGCAGAGAGAGGAGAGAGAAAGACAGAGAGGAGAGAGAGAGAGAGACAGAGAGAGAGAGAGACAGAGAGAGATAGAGAGAGAGACAGAGAGAGAGAGAGAGACAGAGAGAGACCGAGAGAGACCGAGAGAGAGTGAGAGAGAGGGGGGAGAGAGAGATGGGAGGGTGGATGGGGGAAGAAGGCAACACATGTGGAGATAATTGCACAGTCTGAGTAATAGTGGGTATACAGAGGGAGGAAGAGGTAAAGAGAGGGGGGAGGGGTGGGGATAATGGAAGAGTATTAACGACTGCAGCACACTACAACAATCTAACAATCTGCAACAGTTTGCAACAATCTGCAGGACTATACAACAATCTTTAACAGTCTGCAACAATCTTTAACAGTCTGTGACAATCTTTATCAATCTACAGCAATATGCAACAATCTGCAGCACTATACAACAATCTTTAACAGTCTGCAACAATCTTTAACAGTCTGCAGCAAACTGCAAGTCTGCAACAGTCTGCAACAATCTTTAACAGTCTGCAGCAATATGCAACAGTCTGCAACAATCTTTAACAGTCTGCAACAATCTGCAAAGCACCAAGGACGCGTCTTCCCTTTCTGCCTGCGCCGTCTGCCAACTTCACAAAAACAATATTCATCATCATACCTCCAGCCATGCGCATCTCTCATTCATTTTTCTTTCTGACTGCCTTCTTCCCCTCCCTCCTCATTTTTCCCCCTTCCACCCTTTTCCTCTAGCAATTACCTTTTCCTCCCCTCCTCCCTCCCCTCCCTCCCCTCCTCACCCGCCCCCCTTCTTCCCTCCCCTCCTCCCTCCTTTCCTCCCTCCCTTCTCATCCCAACATTTTCCACGCCCCCTATCCCATATTCCAACCCACCCCACCCACCCCCACACACCCCTTCCCTCCTCCTCTCTCTCCTACTCATTTTGCCTGCATTTGCATGGTAGCCCCTGTTGCGTGCGACAAAGAGAACTACTCTCTGAAATCAATTCTTTTCCCTCCAGTTCATTGATTGGTCTGGCGGCTCTGTGCTTTGCTAATTGGAAGGCAGCTGTCGTGACGCGGCCAACGCTTTGTAGTCTGCCCTGTCCTTCCCGGCCTCGTACCCTGCATCACCGTCACAGCACCATGTATCTCAACGCTACACTGTACTGAGTCGCAACACATCTTTTGATTCACCACTGTATTGCTCTTTGTCTCACATTGCAGTCTTGTGCATCTCGCCACTACACTCCTTGCAACTTGCCATTGCAATGTCCTGCGTCTCTCCACAACATTGGCCTGCATCTCGACACAAAAGCCTCAGTATCGTCACTACACTGCTCTCTGTCTCGCACTACACTGCTCTCCGCCTCGCCACTACACTGCTCTCCGTCTCGCTACTACACTGCTCTTTGTCTCGCCACTACACTGCTCTCGCCACTACACTGTTCTCTGTCTCGCCGCTACACTGTTCTCCGTCATGCCACTACACTGCTCTTCGTCTAGCCACTACACTGCTCTTCGTCGCGCCACTACACTGCTCTTCGTCGCGCCACTACACTGCTCTCCGTCTCGCCACTACACTGCTCTTCGTCTCGCCACTACATCGCTCTCTGTCTCGCCACTACACTGCTCTTCGTCTCGCCACTACACTACTCTCTGTCTCGCCACTACACTGCTCTCCGTCGCTTCACTACGCTGATCTTCGTCTCGCCACTACACTGCTCTCCGTCTCGCCATTACACTGCTCTCGCCACTACACTGCTCTCGCCACTACACTGCTCTCCGTCGCTCCACTACGCTGATCTCCGTCTCGCCACTACACTGCTCTCCGTCTCGCCATTACACTGCTCTCGGTCTAGCCACTACACTGCTCTCGCCACTACACTGCTCTCCGTCGCTCCACTACGCTGATCTTCGTCTCGCACTACACTGCTCTCCGTCTCGCCACTACACTGCCCTCGCCACTACACTGCTCTCCGTCTAACCACTACACTGCTCTCAGTCTCGCACTACACTGCTCTCCGTCTAACCACTACACTGCTCTCGCCACTACACTGCTCTCCGTCTAGCCACTACACTGCTCTCGCCACTACACTGCTCTCCGTCTCACCACTACACTGCTCTCCGTCTCACCACTACACTGCTCTCCGTCTAACCACTACACTGCTCTCCGTCTCGCCATTACACTGCTCTCCGTCTAACCACAGGCACTACACTGCTCTCCGTCTAACCACTACACTGCTCTCCGTCTAACCACTACTCTACTAACGTCTTGCCACTGCACTGTTCGTGCCTCGTTACTACACTTGTAGTGCTTCACACAGCTTTTGATTCGCCACTGAATTGTTGTGTGTCTCGCATTGCATTCCAGTGTATCTCGCCACCTCAATACTTGCGGCTTGTCGCTACAGTATCTTGCGTCTTGCCGCTACACTGCCAGTGTCTTGCAACTACAACTTTTACGGAGTGCATGATTATATGTAAGCAAAAGTGTGTGTGCAAAAATGTCCTGTGCACAACTGGTCCGTGCATGATTTCCGTCCGACAGTGTGTGTGTGTGTGTGTGCGTGCACGCGCGCGCGCACACACACACACACACTCACGCGTGCACGCGCGCGCGCGCACACACACACACACACACACACTGTCGGACGGAAATCATGCACGGACCAGTTGTGCACAGGACATTTTTGCACACACACTTTTGCTTACATATAATCATGCACTCCGTAAAAGTTGTAGTTGCAAGACACTGGCAGTGTAGCGGCAAGACGCAAGATACTGTAGCGACAAGCCGCAAGTATTGAGGTGGCGAGATACACTGGAATGCAATGCGAGACACACAACAATTCAGTGGCGAATCAAAAGCTGTGTGAAGCACTACAAGTGTAGTAACGAGGCACGAACAGTGCAGTGGCAAGACGTTAGTAGAGTAGTGGTTAGACGGAGAGCAGTGTAGTGGTTAGACGGAGAGCAGTGTAGTGCCTGTGGTTAGACGGAGAGCAGTGTAATGGCGAGACGGAGAGCAGTGTAGTGGTTAGACGGAGAGCAGTGTAGTGGTGAGACGGAGAGCAGTGTAGTGGTGAGACGGAGAGCAGTGTAGTGGCGAGAGCAGTGTAGTGGCTAGACGGAGAGCAGTGTAGTGGCGAGAGCAGTGTAGTGGTTAGACGGAGAGCAGTGTAGTGCGAGACTGAGAGCAGTGTAGTGGTTAGACGGAGAGCAGTGTAGTGGCGAGGGCAGTGTAGTGGCGAGACGGAGAGCAGTGTAGTGCGAGACGAAGATCAGCGTAGTGGAGCGACGGAGAGCAGTGTAGTGGCGAGAGCAGTGTAGTGGCTAGACCGAGAGCAGTGTAATGGCGAGACGGAGAGCAGTGTAGTGGCGAGACGGAGATCAGCGTAGTGGAGCGACGGAGAGCAGTGTAGTGGCGAGAGCAGTGTAGTGGCGAGAGCAGTGTAGTGGCGAGACGGAGAGCAGTGTAGTGGCGAGACGAAGATCAGCGTAGTGAAGCGACGGAGAGCAGTGTAGTGGCGAGACAGAGAGTAGTGTAGTGGCGAGACGAAGAGCAGTGTAGTGGCGAGACAGAGAGCGATGTAGTGGCGAGACGAAGAGCAGTGTAGTGGCGAGACGGAGAGCAGTGTAGTGGCGCGACGAAGAGCAGTGTAGTGGCGCGACGAAGAGCAGTGTAGTGGCTTGACGAAAAGCAGTGTAGTGGCATGACGGAGAACAGTGTAGCGGCGAGACAGAGAACAGTGTAGTGGCGAGAGCAGTGTAGTGGCGAGACAAAGAGCAGTGTAGTAGCGAGACGGAGAGCAGTGTAGTGGCGAGGCGGAGAGCAGTGTAGTGCGAGACAGAGAGCAGTGTAGTGACGATACTGAGGCTTTTGTGTCGAGATGCAGGCCAATGTTGTGGAGAGACGCAGGACATTGCAATGGCAAGTTGCAAGGAGTGTAGTGGCGAGATGCACAAGACTGCAATGTGAGACAAAGAGCAATACAGTGGTGAATCAAAAGATGTGTTGCGACTCAGTACAGTGTAGCGTTGAGATACATGGTGCTGTGACGGTGATGCAGGGTACGAGGCCGGGAAGGACAGGGCAGACTACAAAGCGTTGGCCGCGTCACGACAGCTGCCTTCCAATTAGCAAAGCACAGAGCCGCCAGACCAATCAATGAACTGGAGGGAAAAGAATTGATTTCAGAGAGTAGTTCTCTTTGTCGCACGCAACAGGGGGCTACCATGCAAATGCAGGCAAAATGAGTAGGAGAGAGAGGAGGAGGGAAGGGGTGTGTGGGGGTGGGTGGGGTGGGTTGGAATATGGGATAGGGGGCGTGGAAAATGTTGGGATGAGAAGGGAGGGAGGAAAGGAGGGAGGAGGGGAGGGAAGAAGGGGGGCGGGTGAGGAGGGGAGGGAGGGGAGGGAGGAGGGGAGGAAAAGGTAATTGCTAGAGGAAAAGGGTGGAAGGGGGAAAAATGAGGAGGGAGGGGAAGAAGGCAGTCAGAAAGAAAAATGAATGAGAGATGCGCATGGCTGGAGGTATGATGATGAATATTGTTTTTGTGAAGTTGGCAGACGGCGCAGGCAGAAAGGGAAGACGCGTCCTTGGTGCTTTGCAGATTGTTGCAGACTGTTAAAGATTGTTGCAGACTGTTGCAGACTATTGCTGCAGACTGTTAAAGATTGTTGCAGACTGTTGCAGACTTGCAGTTTGCTGCAGACTGTTAAAGATTGTTGCAGACTGTTAAAGATTGTTGTATAGTGCTGCAGATTGTTGCATATTGCTGTAGATTGATAAAGATTGTCACAGACTGTTAAAGATTGTTGCAGACTGTTAAAGATTGTTGTATAGTCCTGCAGATTGTTGCAAACTGTTGCAGATTGTTAGATTGTTGTAGTGTGCTGCAGTCGTTAATACTCTTCCATTATCCCCACCCCTCCCCCCTCTCTTTACCTCTTCCTCCCTCTGTATACCCACTATTACTCAGACTGTGCAATTATCTCCACATGTGTTGCCTTCTTCCCCCATCCACCCTCCCATCTCTCTCTCCCCCCTCTCTCTCACTCTCTCTCGGTCTCTCTCGGTCTCTCTCTGTCTCTCTCTCTCTCTCTGTCTCTCTCTCTATCTCTCTCTGTCTCTCTCTCTCTCTGTCTCTCTCTCTCTCTCCTCTCTGTCTTTCTCTCTCCTCTCTCTGCCTTTTTCTCTGTCTTTCTCTCCCTGCCTTTCTCTCTCTGCCTTTCTCTCTCTCTCTCTCTGTCTTTCTCTCTCCTCTCTCTGCCTTTCTCTCTCTGTCTTTCTCTCCCTGCCTTTCTCTCTCTGCCTTTCTCTCTCTCTCTCTCTCTCTCTCTCTCTCTCTCTGCCTTTCTGTCTCAGTGCCTGCCAGCTCTATCTCCCTCCCCCTTTCTCTCGTTCTCTTTCTCTCTCTCTCTTAGTGAGTGAATGAGAGAGAGAGAGAGAAAGAGAGAGAGAGTGCGCGCGTTATCGCACTTGAAGTAGTATTTCGTAAGGTTCTACAGCAATGCATACACAAGAAATAAGCATCTGCCGCAGTCGACTGAAATATGAAGTATGCAAATGGAGTAACAGGAGAGGCAAAATGACAATTCATTATTTCTCTCTGAGGTGGAAAAACTTGTATATATACGCAGGCACATAAGCATGAGAGAGAGAGAGAGAGAGACAGAGAGAGAGACAGAGAGAGAGAAACAGAGAGAGAGACAGAGAGAGAGAGAGACAGAGAGAGAGAGAGACAGAGAGATTTTAAGAGCTTTACGAATGGCATTAGACGAATGAGAATGAGACCACTCTCTAGGAGACAATCAAGGTACTTCAAGTGGAGAGGACTGAGTGTGGAAGAGAACTACGTTGTAGAAAGGAAATTTTTATGATTTCACCAGCCTCAAGCTCTCCTCTTAGTCTCTGAGGTTATGGTCAAAGTTCTCTTCCGAGGCAGGGAGAGAGAAAAACGCGGATGGTGACGGGGATAGGAGAACATTTTCTCTGTGAAAATTGCGCCGAAACACCGAGAGAGAGGGAATGAAAGCGAGTCAGATGGACAAAAATCACAGCACTAAATATGTTCTGGAGAAGATGACTGACTAAGCTACGAATTCGAGGCTGACTAAAGCCAAGTCGAACAAGCCGACGGCTTTGAAGGTGAAGAGGGCACTTCAACGGCCAAGCCAAAGTCGGTAGAGAAGATCTGAAGTTGGCTGAAGGTCGGTTGAAGTTCTTTCCGATTGCTTGAACCTCGATGGCGAATGCTAGAGGTCAGTCATTGGTCCGCAGAATGAGGTCCAGAAAAGTGACATTATGCTGGCCAAGAGAATAATTTGGATTTGGAGAGATAAAGGCAGGCAGTGATCACATGAAAGAAATGGCATTGCAATGACGAGAGAGAGAGAGAGAGAAAGACAGAGAGAACGAATGAGAAAGAGAGAAAAAGAAAGAGAAAGAGAGATATATAGATAGAGAGAGATAGAGAGATAAAGGGAGAGAGACAAAGAGAGAGTGAGAGAAAGAAAGAGAAAGAGAGAGAAAGAGAGAGAAAGAGAGAGAAAGAGAAATAGAGAGATAGAGAGATAGAGAGATAGATAGAGAGAAAGAGAGAGAGAGAGAAAGAAAGAAAGATAAAGGAAAAGAGAAAGAGAGAGAAAGACAGAGAGAGACAGAGAGAGGGTGGGTGGGTGGCTCTAAGATGGTTAAAAAAAGGTCAAATATGAGCACTGAGTGAAAGTATGACAGGGGAACTTCATAATGCGAAATAGACTAGGGTGCGTGCTGTACAGGAAGTATATGGAAATCCATCTAAGACCATTATCGACTCCCTTTCTTCCCGTATGCTCCTGCCACAACCGTGTGAGTCACGGAATCTGCAGGCCAAAGGCATCGATCCTGTGGGACAACAGGCAATTTGAAATCACTGGCGCGTGACTAGCGTCTTCTCCATGGTTTGATGCTTCTGGGCTGACTTTTGCCTGGAAGACGTCGTCGCTATGGGAAGACATCGACGACCAGCATCCCTGGTTCGAAGCTGGAAAGGACGCGGGCTGTCAGCCCTCTATAATGCACTCCAGCGCGTGTTCTCGAGAGCCGTTAGGCGGGACACACTTGTAGACAAATTTCCTGGCAGAATTTTCTTTCGAGTTACAAAACGTACCAGTACTGCTTGAAGTGAACTTTTATCTTCCAGAGAATAACATAAATCAATACTTGTCATGCTTCCAACGAATTTAGAGGAAGATGTACTATTTGAAGTAGTTCATTGCTGTGGATTGTTAAGAAAGGCTAGGACCGAGAGGCATAGGAATTCCTTCATTAGAGAGCGTCTGGTCCATGGCGTGCCATGGTCACTGAACAATCGTTCCTTTTACGAGGAGGAGGCCATTCTTCCGACAATAAATTAACAGGGAGTGACATCTGCTCTTAACGAGGAGTGTACCCGACTATTTTCTGTCCAAACAAGCGCTGACCACTAGGTGTCGCGCACCTCTCGACTCTGAACACGGGCTGCCAGCATCCTCCAACAAAAACTGAACACAGGGTGCTGGCCCCTTGACCAGCGAGGACCAGGGGACGCTATCTGCTTCAGCATCGACACTGCAGGCTAAGAGTTGTTGTCGGTCATCGAACAGCCGTTATCGCCACCTCATCAGCAGGGCGACAAAGGCTTAGGGCCTCCTACCAGGTGGGCAGACTGTGCCAATTCGGGGTGGCTGATGCATGGGGGTAGTAGCCAGGGGTGGATGTGGGTGGATAAGATGGTCCGTTGAGGGGTGTGGGGTTGTGCAAGACAGCGCGTTGGCGCCTGGGTGTGGTCGAGCAAGGGTAGATAAAGGCTGCGGGATAGTGGTGAGCGTCAGGAGAAAATGAGGGGGTGGGGGTGGGAAAATGCAGGCGGGCCCCGCGTCAGGGAGAGGATGTGAGATAGAGTCAGGACAGGAAGCCCTAATGCAGGGGTTGCACCTGGGATGGAAGGTGAGAGAACTTTCCCAGGATGTGGAACGGAGGAGGCAAGGTGTGGGAGAAGGAGTGCCTTGGAAGAGTAAAAATGGTGGAGCTTGCTCATGTTCAGTGGGGAACGAAAGGGAAAGTTGAAAAGGACCGGTCTAAGAGTAGTGTTAGCTTTAACATTCGTTAAAGAAATGGACACAGCAAATCTCTGCCTTTTCATGCTTGTACACGTATACGCATTCAATACTTGTGTAAGAGCCCCGTTATGCAAGTTCAGCGAGCAAAAATGTGTTTTATTTGCAGTAGTATGATGAAATCACTCCTCTTTATTCACTAGGCTCTGTTCAAGCTACTTGCATCTACAGAAACTTTTCACCTTTTTATGAATCACTGTTACTCTTGGAAGGAACACTCAGTTCACCATTTTATAAAACACTGGTTCTTGTGCCCAATGAATATAAGAATTCTTTCACTCTTCGAAGGAACACTGAATTCGACGTAAAGTCTCGGTATATCTTCGAATGTTGGGGGAAATATCGCGCCGTTGTCGTACGTAAATCTTCTCACAAATCATCACAAAGTCTCCGCACACCATGGAATAGAGGACATTAACCGAGGAGCTCCCACTGTATTCACTGCGCCGGCGTTCAACCAAGAAAGCGCGAGCTGCACCACAATATGCATGGGAGGGACAAAACGAACCCTCTCCCCATCTTTACTCCAGAAGGCAAGCAGCACATGAAGAGCGAAGCTGAAAAGGTCAAACATGGGGTATCGTAAACTCCGCAGCGGCACTCTGCCTGCCTTTGAGTCCAGGGTTTATTTTCCCAATGGTTTCCATTCAGAGAGGTAGAAGCAGGGAAATCGCAGTCTGGGCTGACCCTTGTTCCGCCGGCGACGACGGAGCGAGCTTGAAAGGGAGGAAAGACCACAGAAGTCGGGGATGAAGAGCGCGTGGAGAAGAGAACTTCAAAGCGTCCAAGTCGAAAATCGTCCGCCACAGAAATAACCAGAGAGGGTTGTTGCGATGGAGCGGCCTGTGTGCATCGGAGGAATCACGGCGTCAAGGTGACAAAGCGGCAAAGACGGATCGACACCCCGAGGTGCAATGGAACCGCCAGTACAAAACCGAGATAGCTGCTTTTGTAAAAGGACCCAATCCCGATAGAGCAAACTGAGAGCTACGGGAACAAAGCTGATATTGCAGGGCGGAAGAAGTCAACAAAAGACATAAATTGCCTTAACGTATGGGGTCTTGTCCACAAAGAAACATAAATTCAATGAAACGAATTTTGATAAGTTCGGCGAAAATTCTTGCTAATTTACCGTAATAATCAATAGACGTATTATTCTCAGTGCTAAGTTTACTTTCTTTCGAACATCAATATACTTACCAGACATCTACTCTGATCTTTAAAGTACTTAACTCAGAAGCTCCTGTATATCTCATGGGGACGATTGAAATAACCCATGATACAGCCCCTAGATCAAATGCTCACTGTAGCCTCTATCTTCCGCGTGTCTATACGTAGAAAACTTTACAGAAACTCAATTGTTTTTACAAAACTGCCACGATATGGAATTGTTTACCACTAGCAGTAAAAAACGTTGAATTTGTTAAAAAGTTTAAAGCCAAAGTTAAACATCATCTCATGAGATTATAGCCTTCCATTTACATGTAATGAATGACGAGGAGAGAGAGAGAGAGAGAGAGAGAGAGAGAGAGAGAGAGAGAGAGAGAGAGAGAGAGGGGGGGACTTCTTAAATCAGAGGACAGTACACAGTACACAGTACACAGTACACACAGTACACAGTAATTTATTGCGCCAAGTGACATCATTTAGAAAACGAGCACGAGGAAAACTAAGTGATGAAGGCTAAAAGAAACAAAACAAAAAGCCAAACACACGCATCGCTTACACACCCTAACACGCCGTTTATGCAAAAAACATGGACATTTCCCGATGTACCTCACTCACGACACACACACAGCTGCACACAGACAAGAGATAAGACTGCACCTGAAACCAAAAGGGTTAACTGGTAAATGGGGCAATATACAATGAACAGTTAAAGTTACTATTTAAGAACTGTTGACAAAAGAGGAACAAACTAAGATGATACACCCACCCACCCACCCCCCTTTTAAGTGGCACTAAGTAATACATATGAACAGAGACAAGACCACTAAGACGTACCCCCCCACCCCCCCACCCCCATCCCACCCCCGTCACCACACAAAAGAATACAATAGACCAATACAAAAACAACCCCGCAAGTGAAAGCTACAAGAAGACCAACCCTTCCCCACCCCCACCCCCTCCCCCACCCCTCCCCCCACCCCCAACCACACTCAGTAGCAGTCCATATAACCCAGAGGAAGCACAAAAGAGAAAGTGGCACTGTCATAGATGTGGAGAAGTGTGTGCGCGTCGCCGACAGGATCAGCGGCGGCAAAGCTGCCTGGGGAGGTTCTGGACAGCGTTGAGCTCCGTCACCGCCGTGGGGAAGAACGAGTTCTGAAAACGGCATGTGCGCGTTTTGAGGGACCTGAAACGACGGTCAGAGGGAAGGAGCTGGAAGAGGGAACAAGCAGGGTGGGAGGGGTCCGCCACAATCTTACGGGACTTGCGCACTATGCGCTGGGCGTAGATAGAGGCTAGGGAGGGCAGATCACGGCCAATGATCCTGCCAGCAGCGTGCACGACACGCTCCAGCTTGTCTTTCTGCTGTTGAGTGGCCCCTCCGAACCACACACAGATGGAGAAGGTAAGAACACTTTCCACCACAGCACGGTAGAACTGGAGCATGATCTCCGGAGACAGTCCAAACTTTTTGAGCTGCCTCAGGAAGTACAGCCGCTGCTGGGCACTCTTATGGATGCCGTCAATGTTGTTGCCCCAACTGAGGTCGGAGGAGATGAGCGTGCCGAGGAACTTGAAACAGTCCACGATCTCAATGGCCAGCCATCATCTTGTCGCCCTGACCAACCGGCGCCATCTTACGACTGGAGGATGGACGAAAAGTTCAGGTGTATCCTCTTTAAATAAAGTAAATTACAATGAAATTAAAAATGAAAATCAAGTCGAGATCCTGCTAGCGCAGTACGGCAGTAAGGTAAAGATGGTAACGTGCGGTATTCAATGTGTAAATATATCCATTGAAATAAAGTATGTCGAGAAACGTGGAACGTTTGCCGTTCACTATTCCAATTTCTCGGCGCTATAGCGTCATAGTCTTGCAAACTTTATTGCCTTCATATGCCACCAATACTACTGAGGTAACAGTCTCCCCTTCTCATCCCGTCCGATTGAGTCACATTTCTGTTTGGTTCCTAGAGCAAGTTCAGATGTTTTCTGACTGGCGGTACCTGTGCCTACGCAGAGACGTCCTAGTCCATACAGAGGCCTGCCAGCAGGACAAAGACTACGCGTGGTGAGGACAGACAGCAGCCCTGGGACCTGACCCACTTGCAACTTCCACTCAGTCGACAGTCGTGTCAAGCGCAATGGCCACTGCCTCCAGTCTTCAGAGAGAGCCCCCGTCAAACTTTGAACACGTTTCCATCTTTGATGAGCGCCGCCTCTTAACTCCCGACTTCCCTTGGGTCCACGGGCGCCTGTTTGATATGCCGGGTGCTCGGGAAACCCCGGATGAGCTTCCCAAGGGGAGATAATTCCTATGTGTTAAGCCGTGTCGCCCACCGCCCGCCATTACTGATTGATTTGTACACGCGGGAGGCGCCCCCAGCGCCAGTGTCCTGTGTCTTGTAATGCAGATTTGTTGCGGCGCCGCGGACAGTGCGGCCATGAAAAATGGTTTGTCATAGCACGCTATTCACGTGGAAAAATTCAAACCCCTCCCTCTCATCCTCTTGCCCCCTTTTTTCCTTGGATGAATTGATGGCGCTCCCCATGGGGTGTCCACAAGGGTTATCTATTACACTCCTATCTGCATCCGGGCTGTCGTCTTAAAGAACCCTGGCGTGCAAGGTCGTGCAGCAGGAGGCCAAGCCTCTTCCTCTCCCACGACGTCCGCCACCTGTTCCCTGGTGCCTACACATTGAAAGACAGATAAAAGACCAAGAGGAACGGTACACTGATAGCGAGTTAATGAATGCGCCTCGGGATTGGGTGTGCGCCTCAGCCAGCCGACAACCAAGGACAATGGCGCTGATGCCGTCGATGTGTTCAGACACGCCAATTCCGCGTAAGATACCCTGCGGTGATTCCATTTCAGCTGGAATGCCAACACTGCTACTGGAATCCGCCTTTGCTGGATTGCTCTAACCGGAGTGATTTAAAAGCTATCGTCCATTTACGTCTCAGATCGTTTGCTAGGCTCATACCTATCAGATCTTGAATGCGCCATAGATTCCGACTGCAAGGGAATGAGAGATCCAGCACATTAATTTTGCTATATCACCTTATCATCACAGGACGTCCGTTGTTGCATCTAGTGCAAGAAACGCTCGGTACAAACGCATGAAAACACACCTGTCGCCAACTCGACTGAGCGTGACGACCCAATGTGAAATCACTTCCATGCTAGTACTGAGCGCCAGCCAATACTTGACAGCCACACTGCTCGTTTAGGTACATCGACAAATACATATCAACTGTTCTCCTGCTCCTGCCCAGAACCCGACAAATGTCAACTTAGATATCGACACTGACCATTAGTTTTCACTATGAACTAAACACAAGACAGTCGTATTTTAGGCTGACCAGGCCATCACACAAACCATCGAGAGGATCTGACATCCTCTCCAGGTCAAGTCTATTTAAAGTCAGCCACAGCTATGAATATATATCCTATCATGAAATTCTAACTAGCAGAAACTAGTTATGAGGACCTATCATGATAACCAAACAGATAACAGGAATCAAGTCGCGAATAAGTTTCCAGAGAAACATCCCATTAATGGTTCTGCAACGACCTTTGTACCGGAGTAGTCATGTATATTCATGCAGTGCAAGGAAGACAGCTTGCGCTCTAGCACTAACTAAAATGGAGACAAAGAGACCGCGGCATTGTTTGAATCCATGGCAACGAGGGCCGGTGGGCGATCACGGTCGAATGGCTGTCAACTTTGGACATCCCAGGTCCGGCCATCTCTCTCAACCTCGTCCTTGTCTCTCTCTTGTGTAGCCGCCAGTCACGTGATAAAGGAGGGATTCAGTGACACGTGTCGGCTCGCTAGACGGAATTAGAGGTCAGCCCAGGTCACGCTGAGTCTGCTAGTGCGCATGCGTCCTGCATAGCACACCGGCGCCCTCAGCTTTCAGCTTCCGTGGGCGAGGACCAGGGGGAGTTTTGCTTCTGTTGCAGAGACACGGTTCGATAACTTGTTTCCAGATGGACGCCCACGCTTTGTCAGGATTCAATTGGATTAAGCTGGGCGAGGAGCAGACGACAATTGTAATACTTCTCTCTTTTGTCTGGTCTGACATGTTCTATTCTAAAGATTAAAAAACCAATGCTTTGCAAGATTTTTGTATTTCATTTTTCAGCATATAGAAAACTGCAAATCTTCAACCCATACCCTCTCAAGCACAAAGCAAAAACCTCACATACTTATTATCGTTCATTAGCATGCACAGCGACTAGAAATAACGACAGGTGCCTAAAACACATAGACAGCGATTCCAGCTCTGCTTCCGGAGTTGATTCTTTTCTCCACAGGACACCCGAACTTCTTTCAGCGTGGCTTTCAGGCTGGGCTGACTGAGAACTCCACAGGCGGCCTCAAGGTAAGGGAACGATGTCCTCGGGGCAATGGAAGAGGAAGTGTTGATGACGATGTCGAGAAAGCTAAAAAATGTCCACGCCCTCTGAGGAGCGCATCAAGTGGACGAGGAAAAGAGAGCAGAGGGACAAAGAAATCGGCAATAAGGATACATCGGGCAGATGAAAAAGACCTGAGCCAATAGAGCGATCCAGTGTGAGAAGGGTGGGAAATATGAGCCGGCTGCCACTTGGGTGTCGTACAAATATCCTCGCACCACACAGACAAACCCCCTACCCCCAGGCCTCTGTCTGACTGCCTTTACCCAGAACTCCAGTGTCGACCGGCAAACATGGCGACCCTCGGTGGACACCAACTGCTGAGCCATGACCTTCGCCTTGATCCTCAGAGCCAGTGTGGCCGAAAAAGCGGAGGGGCTCTACGTAGGGAGTACGGGAAGGATAACTTTGTACAACAAGGAGTTCCTTTGCATCGATACAATTTGAAGTATATTCATGGTTCAGAAATACAGAGACAGAATGTGACGTTTAGTAAAACGGACAACGCATGCAGTCTGAACAGGGCTAAATTATGTTCACCCTTTATCTTTCATGTTGTCAGAACTCACGATCCGTCTTCATTCCCTCTATGATCAAAGCATTTGCCAAAATTTCGAATATTGTAGAAGGTGTCGCATGTCCTGAAGGTAGTTACGGGAGGGCGAAATAAATTAATCACTCCAAGCAACAAATACCCAACATTCCTTCTCAAGGCAGAGGAATGGTTTACCCAGCAGCTGGCCATCCGGGTACTTCAGACAAGCGGTTCTCCACGCTCAACACAGCCCTCCGCCTGTTGACACCCGGCACTTCCACTGAGAGCAATGAGCTCTCTTAAGATCAGCGCCTCACCCTCTTTGCATAATGAAATCCAGAAGTGTTGATTCTCACTACGCATGCAGAGCTGTCCTCCTCAATGCGGATTTTCCACACTATCGAGGATGATCATCGGCGCCGAAGTTGTCGCGTCCGCTACAGTGTTGCATCGCAGCAAAGGTCGCGCTAGTCAACATGGCACGTTTTATCCCTGCATCACAGCATGCAAATGAAGCATTAAGCAAAGACGTTCCGTGGACAGTGTTAGCCAGAGCCTGTCAGAGACCTTCAGGGACGACATACCTCAATACTACAGGATAGTCGGAGACTTTAACAGGCCGTACGGTGACACTGGGAGATAATGCAGTGCTGCGTTCATTGAAATAGATCGAAACGTATCAAAGTGGCTTTAGCCAGTCACCAGCAAGGTCATCACGCGGTTTACCACGCCGAGTGTTTGCGGAAGGCAGCAATAGAGGCGCGCCGTGTTGACACTGTCAGGCAACAGCGATGTGCCAGGTGTGGCAGTCTGCCTGCAGTGCTGCAGTGGTCACTCTCCACCAGCCACGCGCGTCGCCTCCCGACTCGGACTCCTGGGGCGGAACGGCCCAGACTGGAAGAAACGTGAATGAGATTGCGGCCAATCACCTGCGTGACGCGCGTTCCTCCAGGTAATGAGGCAGTCTCGCCGCGCTGGAGTACGCCAGCCCAGACAGGGTTCCCGCAGCACTGGTCACTCTCCACTGGCCATCCGTGAGTGCCCATTCATGCCCAGAATGAGTGCCGTGCAGGGCGAGGGAAAGGGACTAAGAAACACGGAGTCGATGGAGACTGCAGGGAGCCATGCCAGTGTCCTGGAACGAGCAACGGCCTCCAGATCTCCAAAGTGACGCGGTTGTTTGGCACCAGAACAGGGACTTCCCCACCATGCCTAATGTGTCTCAACATGACCAGCTTGTTTGCTGGCCAGGTTACAGCTCTCTCGGAACGGAGTGCATGAAATAAAAGTGCAGTGCTTTTCACGTCCCTGTTTGTTCTCTACCTCTCTTTGGCTCGCCACGGGCCTGATTCCAGTGACAAATGCAGTCATAGAGTTTCTCTTGCCTTTTCAGCTTGTTGTATCTGGCTTATGTTTGCAGGTTTTCATATGTGATGCCCTTCCATGGCAGTCTCTCTTTTTGAGAACCAGACTTCTAGAAAATTCAACACAATAGTGATGCCATCACTGGAGAAACATTTTATTTCATTTATCAGCACACACTATCAGCTGAAGTGCAAAAACAAACAAGCCATAACGTTTGCACCGCTTCAGATATTATTTCCACACTTTCGTAGTTATTAAAAACTGAAATGAATAAGGACCCCAAAATTTCATTGTGCCACGTCAGTCAAATTTTCACAGTCATATGCCTCCATTCGTTGGAAAGGAGGGCATTACCAAAATCTCTACCGTTACCACCACGATTTATTCAACATTTGAAAGGAAAGGTCAAGGATAGCAGTGACCTCTGGTTCTCAGCACAAATGCACGACGAGCACGTGAAGCCACGTGAACGAGTGCAGCACGCTGATTGGTCGAGGCTGTTGAGGGTCTGTGGGAAGTCTGCAGCCCGACCAGCCTACACTGGTAGCTATCTGAAGCCGAATCTGGCGACACTTTTGTCGTGTCCTAGCGATAATGGCTCCAGGTCGGGCCAGATCTATCAAGATAAAGCTCGAGACGCAAGCGAGACAGGCCGCATAGACCACAGACAGGGCAAAGGAAGAGGAGAAGGAGTTGGTTTTGAGCAAAGCATTTTTTGACAACCTTTTCATTTGGAAAAGGTTTCTTTGTTTATTACCTTTAATATCACAGTAGTAAAAAGTAAGTGGACCTATTTCCTTGTGAATACATAACAGAAACACGTAGTTATCACTGTGGAGAATCTGGAAGGACTAGAACATTTGCAAGTCACAGCACTGAGAAAACGGAAACTCAAACCGAAGGACGGTTATTTTTGTCTTAAATTACACTCCAATAAAGCAGACGAAATTATGCGTCAAAGTTTAAGAAGAGGAATACTTTCCTCCGAAGAAAAAAACCCACAAAACACACCCAGACACCAAAAAGTCAGTTTTGTGTCAGGTTTTAAGTTAATTCTTCACAAGTACACACTGAGTAATCCTCAAGTGACAGACGGAAGATCTCGATCCTCACATGCGCAGGTTTGCAAATACCTCTCCATATGTGTGTTCACAATAGTTATGGGACGCTGTTCACACTTCACGGAGTGACCACACTTCCAAGAATGGTCTGTAAAACTCATTCTAACAAAAACTCACGCAAGCACAAGTGAAAGTTCAGGAGAACTCATACCCTCACCTTCCTCTTCCCCCGAAATAGGGGGGGGGGGGCGCGAATCTCATCTGGCCAGATATTCACGACACCCCCCACCTCCCTTTCCTGCTATGTCTTTGCACAGTTTGTGTGTGTGCAAAGATAATGCGGGGTCACAGTGAAAAAGTCATTCACATACACAGATGTACACGTCCATGCAAGTAAGCGTGCGCGCACACACACATGCACACACACACACACACACTCCCACGCACAAACACACACACACACACACACACACACACGTACGCACGCACACACATACACACACACACACACACACATGCACACATATGCACACACATGTACGCACGCATATTATCGCCACGTTTACCACACGGAGAAAAGTATTGAAACAATCTCGTCCAACTCTGGCAAGACAGGTGTGGAACTCTACGCCTCTGGAAAGCCAGGCTGTAGTCATGGGGGAAGAGGACGCATTAAACTAGAGCCGCCATCCATCAATGGACCGGTTTACATCGCCACCGTCCTGCCTGTTATCGTCCCTCTCATCGCCTCATGGCGTCTCTGCTCAACGCTCATTGCTTCCTCCTACTTCTCTCTACCCGGATGTGTCTGCCTGCTTACGTGTTTGTCTGCATTTTCTCCAGTCTGCCTTCTTTCTTGTCTGGCCGTGTGTTCCTCTGCCTACTTGCTTGCCTGCTTCTTGTCTCCCTGCTTGCGCTTCTGTCTGTCTGCCTGTCATCCTAGTATCCAAACTTCTGTTTCCAATCTCAACGTCTCATCGAGAGTTTTAACTTCCGACAGAAAAGCGTTGCTATTATGGTAGCGTTAGGCACAACGCATTAAACTTGTAGGCATGAGCAGCGTCCTCGTTCACACCACCACCACCACCACCACCACCACCACCACCACCACCACCACCACCATCACCACCATTACCACCACCACCACCACCACCACTATAAATAGTCCTTGTATAATGGTGGTGATTCGTTACTTCACAGACGGCAACTGACTACATGTCACTTCTGTGGCAGAAGAGTGTTAGCTGGCTGAGACAGGAAACGACATGTGAAAGGCACAGCTTGCTCGTATTGACGATGCAGTATTGCGCAGTTCTTCCTGTTTTCTCCGCACAGACACCTCTCCCCACAAAGGCATCTTCTTTGCTTTCTCATCGCAGTCCGCTTCTGAGGCTCTGTAAGCCGTGCATCCATCTCCTGCCCCTTTCTGACAGCCTCTCCATTCTTTCCCTCCCCCTTTCAGCGCCCGGCATTGGGAGGCAAATTGCACGGCGGACCTCGTGTGCAGCTCTCTGAAAGGAACGTGAACCCCTCAGCCAGCTCTGTTTGTGTTACATTTCAGGTGATTGTTGTTTTAGAAGCGCTTTTGTCGAGTAGATGCGCGTCGGACTTCATCTACAGCGCGTGGGAAGAGGCATTCCTCCCGACCGTCATTGGACTATGCGTTCTTGAGGGCTTCGCTATCACGTAGACTAAATATAATCATTTTCAAATGTCTTGCTTTTTTCAAACTTATTTTTAGAGTTTCGTGTTTTGTAAGCACGGACATGCATCTTTCTGCCACACTGCGCTCATCCTTTGCGTAACACTGTCGCATAACGTAATCCTTTGCGTAACACTGTCGCATAATGTAATCCTTTGCGTAACACTGTCGCATAATGTAATCCTTTGCGTAACACTGTCGCATAATGTAATCCTTTGCGTAACACTGTCGTATGTTTTATTTTAAAAATGACAAGAAAGCTGAACTGTTTTCGCATGACTTTGAAGCCACGCTTGTCTTCCTGTTCAGTGCGATGTCTGCCAAAATACACGCACTCTTTTTCGAAAAGAGTCATGAATCGCTCCGAATGGCAGTACGGAAAACATTGAAA